>JBBPCZ010126735.1:0-24507 GCA_037974445.1 Brycinus macrolepidotus | reverse complement strand
CCAAAGGTGTTGGATGGGGTTGAGGTCAGGGCTCTGTGCGGGCCAGTCAAGTTCTTCCACACTGAACTCGTCCAACCATGTCTTTATGGAGCTTACTTTGTGCTCTGGGGCACAGTCATGCTGGAATAGGAAAGGTTCTTCCCCAAACCGGGTCCACAAAGTTGGAAGAATGGCATTATCCAAAATATCTTGGTATGCTGAAGCATTAAGGTTGCTTTTCACTGGAAGGAAGGGGGCTAACCCAAACCCTGGAATACAGGTGGGTCCCAATCCTTAAAAGTATTGGTTGATTAATTGCGATAAAGAGTGATGAAGTGATAAAGAGAGGCTGTAATGTGGTCATGAATTAAAACTTTTTTGTTGTGACATAAACCCAAAAAACCATAAGTAGAAACTGCAGAAATTCTGTGCTCCTGATATGATGGATCAAGACTGATGACAAAGACCCAAGGAGCGATGAATCATTCTGAGTCGAGGGTGTCTCGAAATCAAATACACAAAATAACATTCCTCCTTCAGTTTCTGTGTTTAGTGTTCCATATTTCACACCCTAAAGGAGTGCACTCTTGAAATTGTCTGAAATGAAGAGTTTGACTGAATCTCAAATGGCTCTCTACTCCATATATAGTGTCCCGTGTGAGCTATGAAATGTTTAGCTTTTGCACCCAAAAAGTGGATTATATGTCTAGTGGGGAGTGTCCGAATGCCAAATGGCTCTTTGTTTGACTTTTTATGCATTTTTTTTGTGTGTGGGAGCATTTCTTTTCCCTAAGTCCTACATGGGAAGTAGGGAGTCAGTTGAGATTCAGCCCATGATTGCGACTTATTTTAAGGCTGACAAAAGACAACAGTATGGTTTGCACAATGTGCACTATAAAATGACATCAATTTTGACACCATGGAAGGTTTAAGTAGAGTGTGGATAATGTGCCGGGGTGAGCGCAATTTAGCACCAGATGTGTTTGTCTTACAAAGCGAGCCATTGCTGACATTTCTCAGATACAGTATATCATTCCCTCCATTAATTTCATGCATGAGCTGCTTAGATTCTGATGATGTAGCCTTCGGTAAAAGCAATATTTGAGACATTCGTGGAATGTGGAAGTCACGGGAATTATGCAATTGTTGTAAGATATGGAAGGTACAGAAAGTTGACATTCACAGTACTAGAGCTGCAAACAAATGTATGATTAGTATTTCTTGGGAATCCTTCTAGATTAATTAATAATTAACTCTATCTTTCAGAACTTTGGCGACACATTCAGAGATGGTCGATAGATTTGACACAGCAAAATTTTCCCTAGTACAGTAGTTCCGATACCCCTATCAAACTGAAATGGATCAGCAAGTGGAACTGGAGCTGGGTTTTATTGCACTTTCTATATAAAAGAAGCTGCATGCTACCTTTATTGTTGGATTTACTGCATTAATTTTTTTATTTATTTATTAATATCTTCCATCAGACTAATCATAAAGAGCAAGAGAAGTACACTCCTGTGCTTTTGTTTGTGACACAAATAAAATAAAAATGGAAAGTAAATTAAATGACAAATATCTGATTGTCTTCTAAATTTAGTTTAGTTACAAATTGCAATAACTGAAGTGCAGTACTCGAGTGTCCTTTGATAGGTCAGGAATTTTTCAGGGATACAAGCATTCTGTTACTTTCACATTTGCTTCCATTGCTGCCAAAAATGATATATAACATGTAAGGATATATCCCTCACATGTACTGTGATAGGACAGATCAGAACACCGTTGTTTAAATTAATATACATACTTTGCAATTTTTTTGTGAATTTTTAAGTAAAAATATAGATATCTATTGCAGGAAACAAATTTAAACATTGTACATGCCACATTTTATGTGTTTGTTTTCTTAAATAATTTGTGTAGAAAATTAAGCTGACCAAGACTGCCAGACTTTTGCACATGTAAAATGTATAATGGTACCCATTGCACTACCTAAAAATACAATGAATCTAGTAAATCTTGATGTTTAGTGTTTGTGTTCCTGTACAAGTATAAAACACAAACCATATTTTTTTTATGATCTGTTGGTTTTATCATGAATCAAAATCCATGATCTTTGTATCAAAATCAAATGCTTTTATTGCTAATGTGTTATTATTAGCATTTAAGCATTTGTAAAAAATCAAATGTTAAAACCGGGAGGTTATACAAAGAGTCCAGCACTGCCTTGCACTGCGAAAGGCATGCTCTGATATTGAATTACTTCAGCTAGTGTGGACCATTATCAAAACACTCTCCCACCAGCAGCAAAATGAGCCAGGGTTCACTGTGATTTCTGCCAATCTATGGTTCAGCTGTTAGTGAGCACCTGAATACGGGGGAAGTGTTTGACGCCTGTCAAAATGGGTCGAGCTAAAGAAAAAGCTTGATTGCTCCACGTCAATAAGGTAGTTGTTAAAGCAACCTTATTCTTTGTAAGAATTTGGTTCCCACCACCACTGGCTGGAAATTGGATGTAATTTGTCAAACCTTTGCAACTGCTTCTAAGTCACATTTGAAAAATCGCTTTATCTCAACACGCTCCTAAACACTGGTGTAAGTGCCCCTTTAGCCTAGCGTAACACACCGCTCCTCGGATTTCAGAATCTAGAATCGATGGATTTGGTACGTCAAGCAAGATCACTTTACAAGATTGTTCTTCAAAAAAAATGATTGCAGCGGTCTTCTTTCCAAATTGGAATTTATGAAAAAAAGAGTAACAACAGAGCAAGCCCACTGGTGCAGAATTGGAATGAAGCCTGCGACTTCCGCTTCCAGTAAAGTGGCAAGGGCATGTCTAACCGTTGGGCACCTGCCCCCTTCTGGATCCAGTCAGCATAAGAACAAGCGTTCCTCGGCATGGCTTTGGAACCAGCGACTGATTATTATTGCATGCGGATGTTAGTAATGGATAATCATGTCAATTCATGAGGGGCTTAGTTATGCCTGTGTTTGGATTTTGCACTCACACACCATTAACTTGTAGACCATCTCCAATATGTCCAAAGCCTTGTATGAGGGTAGTACTATTTATAATACTAGAATAAATACAATGTGCAATCATGTTAAAATCAAAAGAATTAACTTCTTTAGCCTACAGCACTTGGACGTCCAAGGTTTGTCTGTAACCTTCTATCATTTCTACATGATTGGAAGATTGGAAGTCAACCCACTGTGCCATTAATAATATATCTCAACCAATTGTTAGACAGATATTTTTTTTTTTGACATCAATTTCCCTCTACTTGCTAGATATCACTGTATTGCGAACTACCAGTGTAAGCTGATTTAGACATGGTATCATTGACACAGATTTGAGTCTCACTGGGGGGTAATAATCCCAGCCCATGTCACCATATGGCTCAACTCACAAACTATATTAAATATGGATGTGCCCAATAAGCTCAGTGGCCTTCAGTGTTTACGGAATCTGCTGGTATCAGCTTGGCTAAATACAACAGATCGCCACTGACCTTTGGGTTTAATACTGCCTTTCACACAACACATGAGCAAGCATAGCCTGGATAAATGGTGCATTGTCAGAGGCAATCTTGTCAAATATTTAATTCAACCTTTCCAGCCAAATGGGTCGCAGATATAAAAAGCAATGACTTGATTACTGCATGGCACCCAGACTGATTTGGTTGTTTTGAATAACAGCAACATCATAATATCCCATCATGCTGGATGTGGTTTACTCATTCTAATGACTAAGTTGTGTTTTGATTGCATGTGTACTATTTTATAGTGCATTAATAATCCCCACAGCCCCAGAGATTTCAATAAACATCAGCTGACCTTCTAAGACCAGTTGGGTCATGGATTAGTTTTTATGACTTTTGATTACTTGGTCAATGTTGGGACTAAAAAAGGAGTGGCTTTTTATTTAGAAAGAATTATGAGGTTATAAATATCATCATAGCATGGTGTGTTCAGAAACATGACACCCTCACATTAGGTACTCATGATGCTTTATTTGTAGCAGCAAAAGGATGAGAAAACCAAGGGAGCGCTGAAGTCAGCGTGGATAAACATAACGTCATATGAGCGTCAAAGATCTGTGCCGGAAGCGTAACAAATGCTAAATTGTCATCATATGGCAAAACAACTCCTTACATGGAAGTTCCTGCAGTTTGTGTTGTGTCAGATGTCATGCTGAGCTTTGTCTGGTGTTCCAGTGTCACATAGAACCAAAGTTATTATAATTTAAAAACATGTAAAAATTATAACCGCTACTGGGGTTTTAAAAATGGCATCACTCGCAAATCTACATAAAGTACAAAAATATCCTAATTTCTTTTATTTTAGGCTTTAGAAACAAATGGAAAAAACACAAGATCTTTGAACCCTTTAAGGCCAGTCTCCGCCCACAAGTGGGTGGGAAAACCCCCAGAAGGAGGGGGGCCTGGAGAGCGGCTGAGCGGCTGAGCGGCGGCACCGAACGAAAGAGCAGCAAACGGCGAGCGTGCAGGAGAACAAACATCGGTTTTAGACTGTTTTACACCGTTTATATTTGTTGAAATCAGATTTTACTAATACACTCTGAGTTCTAAGGGTTAAGCAGAAGAATGTAAACAGTCAAAGTAAACCAGCGATTGGTGTAAACAACTTCAGTTAAACAGGTGAACAGAACAGAAGTAGTCCAATTCTACAGCAACAGCTGACTAACAAACCGCCTGGCACAGCAGTGCTGTAGCTTCCTGGGAAACAGAAAAACTATTCAAAACACGTTTACAAAGCCCACTGTGGTATGCTGACGGAAGGTCTTCGACTACCTGGGCAGTGTTGAAGAGGAACTGCCATGGGTATAGTTGTGTATTGTGCAGTATATCGTGCTGCAAAATATACTGCAGTAAATCCAACAATAAAGGCAACATGCAGCTTCTTTAATATAGTAATAGAAAGTGCAATAAAACCCAGCTCCAGTTCCACATGCTGATCCATTTTAGTTTGATAGGGATATCAGAGCTACTCTACTGGGGCAGATTTTGCTGAGTCAAATCTATTCCCCATCTCTGAATGTGTCGCCAAAGTTCTGAAAGATAGAGTTAATTATTAATTAATCTAGAAGGATTACCAAGAAATACTAATCGTACATTTGTTTACAATTCTAGTACTATAAATGTCAACTTTCTGCAACTTCCGTATCTCACAACAATTGCATAATTCCCATGACTTCCACATTCCACAAATGTCTCAAATATTGCTTTTACTGAAGGCTACATCATCAGAATCTAAGCAGCTCATGCATGAAATTAATGGAGGGAATGATATACTGTATCTGAGAAATGTCAGGAGCTGCCATGGGTATAGTTGTGTAAAGCCTAGGAGATGCTAAGTCTAGCTGCATGGGTCTACCTGGTCAGTGTCTTCAGCATCGAAGATGAACTGCCAGGCGTACAATTTTCTGTATTCTGTTATGAGAACAAACAGACAAACTAACGAACAAACATGTCATGCTGTCCGGTAGGAATAACGAAGAACTGATGCTACACTTTAACACAGGCTAGACTTTAACGCCTAGCTGTCTTGCTGCTTAGGTCTACCTATTCACTGTTTTCATTCATCGAAGATGAATTGCCAGGTGTGCAATTTTATGTATTCCGTTTGGAGAAAAAACAGACAAACTAATGAACAAACATGCAATGCTAGCCGCTAGGCACAATAGAAAATGGATGCTAGACTTTAACTCAGGCTGGATATTTGTAGGGAGAAAGAGGAATACTGAACAGGTGCAAACAATAAAGTTAAGTGGGCCTCTTATAGTCACATGTGAACAATGTGAAATTCATTCTCTGCATTTAACCCATTCACCAAGTGAAGCACTGGGCTGCCACCCATGAGGGGCGCCCGGGGAGCAGCGTGTGGGGCCGGTACCTTGCTCAAGGGTACCTCAGCGATGACACTAGCAGTCCTAGGATTTGAACCCACAACCTTTTGAGCACAGGGGCAACTCCCTAACTACCAGACCACCCAGCTGCTCTAATCAGGTGAGGGGAAGAGACCAAACCAGAGGGAAAACGGGTGGAGAGGGAAGTCCCAGGCTCAGTGCTATGGCGAATGGGATGACGGGGGCGAGGCACAGGCGTGACAGTAACAAATCAGTTGGAGTACTAACATGAGCCGCTTACTGGATCTCCAGCACAAAAAAGCACCCAGGAAACAAGGGAACTGTATAAATTGCTCCAGAAATGAGCACTCAGGAGGGTTCCTACCCTCAAAAATCTAAGAATTGTGCAGCCTTTTGAACATAAACGATCACCTCCTGGCTTCTTTACACTGTGGCACCATCCAAATGCTTTCAGTGCTTAAAGAATTCTTCTAGCCAGATTTAGTGTGCTGCCTAATTTGCACTTGCCCTTCCTCTATTCTGATAACAGTAGTTTTATCTCATTAAAAATCCAATAGAGCACCTTTCTAATCACCTCTAGCTTCAAACGAGGTTGCTCACAGGTTCAGATCCCTTCGTCGTATAACAAAGGAACAGATTAAACGTCACAGACCTGCTGGCTTTAATATACCTTCCCTTCTATGGACTTACCACTGCAACCCACAAAAGGCATGTTCCATTCAAGTGATAAAAGCACAGAAGTGATGTAAAGGCATTAATCTTTGGGTTTATGATTTTAAAAGTCTTTTTTATGCAAGGGAGAAGTACAGTATGTCATTTAAAAATTAAAGTTAGGTATAACATAACATGCACATGTTACCATTAAATATAATAAATCAATAGGGTCATGTAAACAGTGTAATGAATTTCAATGAGTTTTTCAAAAATGTGTAACAGTTCATATACTCATGCTTAATTTTTCATCAATTCTTGAGCATAATGTATGTATTACTACAGTCTGTTTCAACAAACCTATTTGGGAATAATATGAAAACAAAAAATATAAAAAAATACATCCATTTCCCCATATCTAAAAATATATATTCAAATTATGGTTATCAGAAACATAACATCATATTTATGTCATTCATTTAGTTGTCACTTTATGTCATTCAAGGCTAAAGATTTACTGAATATTGAGTAAACAGTAGGTTAAAAAACATTATTATTATTATTTTTTTTTTATTATTATTATTATTAGTAGTAGTAGTAGTAGTAGTATTTATCTTTTATGCAATTCTTTTCAGGTATTTAAATAAAAGTATTGAATAATACAACAAGTGTACTATTTTCAGTAGAATAATCCCCACGGTACACACATGACATAATGAGTCCAGGTGATTCATGAATTAGTTTTAATGAGTTTTGACTGCTTTGTCAGAATTGAATCTAACAAAAAGAGTAGTTACTTATACAAGGCTATAACACATAACATTTCTAGTAATAATATGAGCCACTAATTGTTATTAGTTCCAGCACTTTTGATTTTCAAATAGCTTTTCCAAAGTCCCCTCACACACAGTATGGCGTATTTTAAATTTCAAATAAATAAATAGATGAATTTTACTACCTCCATGCTTGTTATTATTTTAACGAGGTGGTGGACAGTAAAAATCAGGGCTGCAAGTGACAGGAAATAGTCAAGATCAGACACCCATTCAGTCTTTATTATATGTCTTTATTTTATTTAGCTTTCATATTTTATCTTTAACTTGTGTTCCTTGTTTAAGTTGTTTTACTTCTTATTTTAGATTTGTTTTTAAATTTAAATTATAATTATAATTATAAATTGTAATGTTTGCACAGTCATAAAAGCAGCGGTTCAGGATACATTCACTCCGTGTTGTGCTTGTATAACTATGCATGTGACAAATAAAGAATCTTGAATCTTGAATCTTAAATCTTCCAGCAGGATCTGTATATGATACACAATTGCAAAGACTAGCATTGCACTGTTTTCTTCATGACAATGATAAAGATGATGATGATATTGTGGAGGTGTGGCTTCTCCATCACATTACGTGACAGACAAACCAGAATTGTGGTGTAGCACTTTCTTATCATTCCAACCATTAATCTACTACGTAGCCTAAACGTCAGCTTCCAGACAATATTGGTATATCATAAAGCATGTGCTATTTTTGTCAGATAAAGCAGATTAATCTGTATACAATGGAGCTCATAATAAGCCACTGGGAGTCGTTTTATGATGACAGAAAGGGGCTTGGGGTATTCATGGATCTGATTTTCAATTTTGCTCTTATGCCGTAGATAGACAGACGGCGAGGTGACATCAGCTGACATTGGTAATTACTTTCCAAATGACAAACAGCTCATGAAGTACCTTCATTTCCTTGAAATTTCCAATCATAGAGGCTTGTCTGGTATGGAGAGCTTCAGATGTGTGTTTATGTAAATGGCTTCTCAGAACACGAGCATGTGGTGTACTTACAGCAATACAGACCTTTGCGGGGACTATTAGGGAAATGAAGAGACAGGCTCTGAGTAAAGGATCTTTATAATGACAGTTATAAGCTCTGAGGAAGGTACATACCATGAATTAGGCCTTAAAGACCATTAGCTACTCTGTATGAAATTAGGTGGGGGTTTAAGTCATGATTTGGATAGTCACTGGCTTTGAACATCTGAACATGCCATTACCACATGCACTTATCTTGGAAAACATACCTTCAGAGCTTCAGATATTTAGACTGTGTCTCAAGTTATATTACATCTTACATCATTAGGAGTCATTTATGCTCTCTAATACGAATGTTTATTTGAAAATAGCATATGTTTCCAATGGCTTTAATGTTATATTATTATATTCAGTGTTTTTTTTTTTTTTTTGGATTAGCCATTACATGGCTGGGAGTTTTAGGTCAACTGGTATGAAATGACTCTCATGTAAAAGAAAATTTCCATGTTGGCATATATCTTGTTGCTAAATGGATAAAGTTCTTTTCAAGTGACAGTTTACTGATTATGTGGGCCGTGGTTTGCATGCATTTGTGCACATTTATACACGAAATGTATGATATATTCTTGAGAACTCCATCCTTAGTTGAGAAGGTCTGATTAGCAGCCGTGTTAATAATAGTAGTGACATCGTAATCAACATCTTGTGGCCATTTGATCTCCAGGGGATTCTCTTAAGAAGGAATGGATGACTATCCTTCTCTTCTTCAGCAGAGTTTTTTCTACCTTTATTATTCCTCCTTGTGATGTGAAATTAAAATTATGTGAAATTATGTGAAAGTAGCACATAATCCTAATCATATATGCATATGCACAAATGCATACAAAGCACGGCCCACATAATCAGTAAACTGTCACTTGAAAGGAGCTTTATCCAAATAGCAACAAGATATATGCCAACATGGAAATTTTCTTTTACATGAGGGTCATTCCATACCAGTTGACCTAAAACTCCCAGTTCATGTTCTGGCTAGTCCAAAAAAAACCACTGAATATAATAATATAACATTATAGCCACTGGAAACATTTCCTATTTTCAAATAAACATTAGTATTAGAGAGCATAAATGACTCCTAATGATGTAAGAGTAATATAACTTGAGACACAGTCTAAATATCTGAAGCTCTGAAGGTATATTTAGCAAAATCTGTTGCAATGCATTTTTATGTAAAATCAAATAACCTGATGTGATAGAACTATATTAATACTACACAGAATCAGAATTTGGTTGCAAGACAGTGTTAATTTATTGTGTATGATTATGTTAATTATATTAATTTATTTTGTTCAAGAATTACATTCAGCAGCAACTACTCACATGAATACATGTTGCAAATTATCCTCAGAGTTTTTTGGTTCATGGCGAATTTCAACCCAATCCGGTGAAAAATAAGCAGTTGGAGAGGCTCACAAAGAATCACAAAAATGATGCAATTCAGCTCCGAGGGCCAAACTTCAAGACAACTAAAAAGTACTTGGAGTAGAGCTAGAGGATTTTACAAGGTTCATTGAATTTTATAGAAGTTTCCCATAATTATTTCAAGAAAAATCATGACATGAACTGGGAGGTCGATGTGAGGTGGTATGGAATGCAGCAGGGTGGCCTAGTTTGCAGCTGGGTGGCCTGGTGGTTAGGGTGTTCCCTCTGCAATCAGAAGGTTAGGGGTTTGAATCCCAGCACTGCTAGTGTCATCACTGAGGAACCCTTGAGCAAGGTACCATCCCCACACGCTGCTCCCCAGGGGCCCCTCATTGGTGGCAGCCCCCTGCTTCACTCGGTGAATGGGTTAAACACAGAGTAAGAATTTCACACTGTTCACACTGTGTGCTGTGCTGTGGTGTGTTCACGCGTGACTATAAGGGGCCAATTTATAACTAAAGAAGCCATTTGAAAAAGACATGAACCACAGTCATTGTCTGTACTTGACATACATGGCTTAAGAATCCACTGTGATTTCAGCGTGTTTAATTATTTTGATTATTATAGTTTAATACGGTGATTGGGCTGACTGGACACTTTTTTTCCATTGGGCATTTCATACTTTTAACCTTGTTGTTTCCAATCAAATCCCAACAATATAATACAGGATTATTGGAATATTTGCAAAGTTTTATTACAGTATTACAGTATTTTTGCAGTATTTGCAAAATAAAAAAAAATTCAAAAATATATTTTTAATTTCCAGAAATAGTAAAACCTCCACAAGGCTCTGAGGGATCCATACTAGTTAAGCAGACTTTTAATAGATTTTAATACATTATTGCTTGTGGGGAGATGGAAAAGGAACTCTTTACTGGAGGGAAAAAAAAAAAAAACATAAATGAAACAAATCCAGTATGTGCATTATGATAAAGTAACTTTCCATCTAACCTATGCTCATTAGTGAAGAAGAGCTATTTTATTTATTTATTCATTTATTTATTCATTCATTCATTCATTCATTCTATTATTTTGTAAATGAATAATTGAGTTTAGTTGAATAATCATGACAGCCCAAATCTGGATGGTCTGCTTCCAAGAAATGCTGTACTGGAAAAAATGCAGGCCAGCCTTGTGGTTCTGATTTTGATCGATTTCTCTTTTTTCAGATAAAGTTTTCAGAGCAGCCGTTGTCCTTGTGAAAAAGTGGATCTTCATACACACTTCAACCTGAATTCACGAGGTTTGAATAAGTGAAAAGATCCGGTTTTCATTTGTTGCAGAGAACTTGTGCCTGCTGTATTTCTTCATGGTGGACATGATGTTCAAAAGAAAGATGTAACCACCCTGACAGATGTATCACTGATTTTCAGGGAAGGCTGATATGCTACACCGAGGCAACCCTAATGCTCACTGCAACATGTTTATTTTTATTTAAACTATGTTACAGTTTTACAGTACAATAACAGAAAATATAACCCTTTATTTTCTCTTTTTCTTTTCACTTAAAAGCACAGATCAGATTAAACAGATTAAATCGTGAATAATGAATGAATGCATTTTTGCACATGATAAAAATATTAATAACTAACATATAACACCAGAATCAATAAAAAGCAGTCCTGTGACTGTGAAACCAAGGAGGCTTTTAACTGCTGCTATTGACTCCCTGCACATCTGTGGTGAAGCAGGTTTTGCTTGACTGACCCTCGCTGAAGACAATAACAATAAGTGATATCAACAAGAGACCTCCTGATTTAAAGCTGGCGAGTTGGGAGCCAGCACTGAACTCATTTTCCATTTTAAGCATTGTCAGGTCAGCTAGCCAGAGTTCGTAGAGCTTCTCTGACATCTGGGAATTTGATTTCTCATTTGATAATATACAAGCAGGGTCAGGAGAAAGTTGGACCCCAGTTGGATTACAATCTATTACCCTACACTCTTAAAAATAGGTTTAAAAAAAGGGTTTTGGAGAACTATTATAAGAATCACATTTCTCAGTGTCATTTCTGGCCATTCTGGAGCTCTGGGTGAGTTTGTTGAACATGGGGATATGAAATAACATTTTTGTCAGATTTTGGTAGGAGTTAATTTAGCTCTCATGGTGGTGTAGTGTGTTTTAAGGGAATACCTTGAACCATTAGTACTCAGAGCATTTTAGGAAATCAAATTTTAAAAAAAATTAAAATGGTCTAATATCAGTGTTTGTTCTCTTACACACTTGCTCTTCTTTCGCTTGGCATGCTGCCACTCAGCCGCTCTCCGGACCCCCTCCCTCTGCGGGTTTTCCCCACCCATTTGTGGGCGGAAACTATCTTGAAAGTTCTCCTGGGTTCAAAGATCTTGTGTTTGTTTCTAAGACCTAAAATAAAAGAAATGTGGGCATTTTTGTTCTTTTTGGGCATTTGCGTGTGACGCCTTTTTTAAAACCCCAGTACCAGTTATCAGTACATGTTTTATTTTTATTACAATAACTTTGGTTTTACATGGCATAGGAACACCAAACAAAGCTCAGTCTGACACCTCAAGCATCAACACAAACTGGAGGAACTTCCATCTGAGGAGTTGTTTTGCTGTATGAACAATTTACCATTTGTTGCACTTTGGCGCAGGTCCATGCCGCTCACATTCTAAGGGTTAATGTTTCACTGGCAGCAACTGAAGCAAAAACCACATAAAGTCATAAATAAAGTGCTGAAGGCAGCATGAACAACTAAGGAAATAAGCAGGTTCAGGCGGAAACTAAAGTAGCTTCATCTAAATAAGTGAACCAAACGAAAGCAGTCCAGTGCTGCAGCATCGATGGCAATACGTCCAGGGCATCTTGGGGCTTAAGAACAGAAACAGTTTGTTTCTGGTAAACAATAGAAATGGCCTTTGCAGAGCCCACCATGATATAACGAAGGAAAGCCCATGGAGCACCAGGTCCAGCCGTGAATAGTCTGCCCGGTCAGAGTAGGAAAGGACCTGCCAAGCATTGTGTTTTTCAACAGACACCAAGGAGATACCAGATCCAGACGCTTAGTTCAACCTGGTCAGCATCTTCAGTGCAGAACAGGGTGGTAGTAGCCTAGTGGGTAAAACACTTGCCTGTGAACCTGATGACCACAATGTTGCAGGTTCAAGCCCCACTTTTTTACCATTGTGTCTTGAGCAAGACACTTAACACTCAGTGTCTCCAGGGGGACTGTCCCTGTAACTAATGATTGTAAGTCGCTCTGGATAAGGGCGTCTGCCAAATGCTGTAAATAAATGAATGGAACAGGGGCTGTCTGGAGTTCAGATTTATGTGAGAAGGACAAACAGACAGACTAACAGAACACGCCACACTGGAAGCACGATGGTAGAGAGGCGCCACACTCAGGTACAAGCTTGGTGTTTACAGGGAGAGAGGGAAATTCAAAATAGGTTCAGACCGTAGGGAGAGAGAGAAATCCAATGCAGGAGCAGACAAGCACATTGGCCATTTCGCATGAATACAGCGAACGGTGTGAAATTTTTCACTGTATTTATCACATTCACCTGAGTGAAGCAGTGGGCAGCCAGTGATGCAGTGCCCAGGGAGCTGTGTGTGGAGACGGTACCTTGATCAAGGCAGCCCTGGGATTTGAACACATGACCTTCCAAGCATCGGGTAAAACCACCAGGCCTCCAGCTGCCCCAATAGGGAGAGAGAGAGAAATTCAAGACAAGTGCAGGCAATCAGGTGAACAGGAGAAAGCAAATGAGAGTGAAAACAGGTGGAGAGGGACGTGCCAGGCTCAGGGCCATGGCGATTGAGGTGACAGGGGATGTGGCTCACAAGCCATGACCATGACAGGCACCCTGTAGCTGTAAGCACCCAGTTGGCGACCCCCTGCCTGTGCCTCCCTAGACAACCACAGAGGTTGCTTTTGGTTAAAAACACCCCTGTGATTCCTAAAAGAACTGAAAACCTGTTCACTCAAAATACAGTTGTAATAGAAGTCAACAGGCAGCGTGTACTGATGCCGAGATTAAGATGAAAAATACTGGAGTACTTCTTTAAAGAACCATTCTTTGAAATGTTCTTCATGGAACTACTGGTGGTTTATCAAAGACATCACTCCAAAGAACCCTTCAAGGCACCTACATTTTGATGACTGTACCTCAAATGCTGAACAGTATGTATGAACTGTCATATAACATATCTGGAATTCTCAAATTGTGTCATTTTCATGATAAACTTGCATTTGTTCAAATTTATTCAAATCCTATATTTAATTAAAATGTTATTTACTGGCTTATCCAGTTAATGTCAATGCCAGATCCATGCTTATTCCCTGGAAACAAAGAATATGACTTTTCAAATGAGCTTAGATTGAGGATAAATTTAGTTTTTGCTTGGTGCAACAGTTTGATGGTCTCTGAAAATGGGCCTCAGGGTGGTTAATCTGTGCCTCAAGGTGGTTAATCTGAATAACAAAGTAGATTTTCATGCTGAATGAGTTCAATGAGTGGTTTACAAGTAAAGCCACAGTCTACAAAAGGTAAGGCACGCCCACCTGCGTTGCAAAGGTGCAGCGGGTGCCATCCATGGGTGAGAGTACAGAGGAAAAATAATTGGCCTCATTCCCAGGGGGGTGGGCTCGGACAGTAGGGGTCACTTTGTGGTTTTCTCCTTTGTGGAGGCACATACTGATTCAGACGAGTCCACGCAGTCATGTAACAAGTCAAGTGGTTAGTGCAGAGAGACTCTGGCTCAAAAAGAGGCAGAGGCAGAAATCATACACTGCAAAAAAAAAAAAAAATAATAACAATAAAACATAAAGAAAGAAAAAAAAACTTTTTAACAGTATATTGTAGTAAATTGGTTGCCTAAAACTGAACTTCAGATAATGAGTTAGCTTAATATAAGACACAGATATCTGTGTTCACTGAATCATTTTTGTGTGAATTTGATTGGATCATTGTCCTGCTGGAAGATTTAACCATGACCCAGTTTTAACTTTCTGGCATAGGTAGACAGATTTTCCTTTAAAAGTCTATGATGCCATGTGGCCTAAGAGGTTCTCAGAGCCTCTGGAGGAACAACAGCCCCAAAACTACTACAGATTATCCACCAAATCCATCTTTTTTGTTGCCAAAAAGACCATGGAGCCCAGTTCTAGTCTAGTAGAATATTTGCATTTTCAGGTATTCAGCTATTTTATGTATCCTTTGACTGATTCACAAAGAAAAGCACACTTATGTGTTTATGACTGTTGAATGTTCATGACTGTCTAAAAAAGTCTGGCTTCCGTGTTTCCTCACATTTATACCTCAGTGAGAAAGCAAGTCATGGTTGACTGCTTAAAACTTCCTGAAAACAATAAAACATAAATAGGTTCGAGCTCCATTTAAAACTTTCTAAGGGTGCTAATGATTGTTTTTTGATAAGTATTCTTTTAATTATATAAAATGTACTCAGATTAAAGATTTGACTTTTGACATCTTTTCATTGTATTATTCTATATATTGTTTTGCTCTAATTAACAACACATTTTTATTATATTTACCAGGGGCATTGTTAAGCCTGGAATTTCATGGCCATGGTTTTAAATAGTTTAGGAATAGTTCTGGATCTCAAATAGGCCTCTATGTATTCTTGTGTCATTCCGATCACTCCGATGCTCACTAATGGGTAAATCCAAAATGAAAGTAACTCACCAAAATTATTAGTCTTTACCCTGGAGAGCTTATTGAAATGTCATTGTTTTACTGTTAAATGGAAAAATGCTATGTACATTAATTATAGAGCATACAACAGGATACAATATATTATATATTAAAAATACATTAAGAATATATACAATATATTAAGAATACAGAATATAATATATTATATATTATAATACATTGAGTATATATAATATATTATGAATACAGAATACAATGTATGTTAAAAATACATTAAGAATATGTACAGTATATTAAGAAGTTTGTCTGAAAAATCCTTCAGAATGTGGTTGGAAACTTGTAAAGATTTTTTAAAACGATTTGTGTGAATGATGGAATCAGAACAATCATAGCATGAATATTTAGATTCTACAGGATACAAGCTTTTCAGAGATATGTGACTTGACATGACTGTGCCAAGTGTAGGTGGAGCCAAGCCTACAAGAAATTATAGTCATCTAGATTATAATTATCTTTGAGGTAAATAAGGCTTGAGGGGGTGATACAGGTCAAAATTCTTCTTCTCCACGACTTGAGAACAATAGACTGCTGTGTTGTAATTATAGACCTGGATGCTGGTTTATCCTCCTGGGTTGTCTTTTCCTTTAACAACAGCTACACTCACGAACATATTTATAAATGGTAATATGGCCCCGCCAGCGAGCTATCTATGTTTACAAGCCATAAGTAAGCAGACGCATTTCGCTCTGCAACAACAGCATCTTTGTCTATCAGGTTTATTATGTGGAGGAAGCAGTGGTGTTGAGAGTTATTCACACACTTTCTCATAATGAGTAATGAACTGATTATCCAAAGCAGGGAAAGTCAGGTCATAAGAGATGATGTCACATGGTTTGATGTTTCCATAGCTTATTGGCTCGGGATGTTGTAAATATTTTTCAACATTTTGTAAGCTTATTTTGCAGGACAGGAAACAGATCTGACATTCTGTGCCACATCCTTGATATTGAAATAACCAGTCAGATTTGGGAGTGCACAGTTAAATTTATATATGTGTATACAGACTAGAAATTGATTGTAAGCAATGGCATAACTGTATTTTTTTACTATTTTTAAACTGAGCAAGATTCATCTTTGTTTTAACAACCTCCTGTCTGTGAACAATTTAGCTGAAAAAATGAATGCAAATAAATGTAAATATCACTTACCCCATAGGCAAGATGAGTTGGAAGAGGGGTTAGGATTAAGATAATATAATGCTTTGCCATAATATCTGAAAATCCACATAAAAAAAGTATGCATTAAAATGAATACGATTAATACAATCAGAACTATTAAACCAAAAAAAAAAAAAAAAAATTCAAATCAAGAAAAGGTTCCAAAACATTAACTTTGAACCTTGAATAATGACAGTACATGGAGGGGGGTGGGAGGGAGGGTATTGGGGTACTCTCAATGTTTTAAATAGGATATATATATATATATATATATATATATATGCTTCAAAATGGTGCAAAACCGCAAGTGCCAATGGAGTAATAGAAAGTGTATTTTGATAATTAAACAGAATATATACATCATTGCTTAGAATTCCACAGCAAAACAAAAGTGCCTCTTGACTTCTAGGGGTTAAGCCATTAAAAGAAATTATTTATTGTCATTATAGACAGCTTTATAGCAAGAAGGTCATAGGATTGATTCTCAGCTGGAATATACAGGAGGTTTCTGTAAGGAGTTTGCCTGCTTTCCTTGTGTCTTTAGGGCTTTCCATCAGGTGGTCTGGTTACCTGCCACAATCCAAAGACATGCATGTCCGGTGAATCTGAGGTGCTAAAATGTCCCGAGGTATGACTGTGAGTGGGTTTGTCTGTGTGTCTGCCCTGCAACGGACTGGTCGCCTGTCTAGGGTGCTTCTCCACCTTTCACCCTATGAGTGCTGGGATAGGCACGACCCTGGTTAGGATAATGAATGAATGACTGAATGAATTATCTAATTAGTCATAGAATATATTAAGGAGTGAGATTAATAACTGAATAATAACCCTAGGGCTCAAGTGGATCATTGTATTATTTAGTAACTACTAGAAAACTAATGAGTATATAATAAGTAAGTAAGTTATGAGGAGCTGCAGTGAGAACCCCATTACAAGTCCTCAGGCTTTTATGGGTTAATTCAGATGAACTGAATGCTGGTAAGTTTCACTGAACTGCAGTTTTGTTGTACTTTCTTATAAAAAAAAAAGTACTAACTGAGTCAGGCCGTCGTCTTCATTTAGCATTCGTGGACTTGAAACAGATGTACCTGTGTTATATTTCTACAGCACATCCCATTATCCAACGCACTGTTATAAAGAGGGATGGTGGTGGAGAACGGCCCCAAGGTACAATTTCGCTGTTCAACCATTCCGTTGACTCGGGCCACTGGCTTCATTTCACTTCTCTCAGTAATTTTCACAATGGTGTCTCGGCATATGCCTGTTCACCTCCCTGCCCATTAACTTTATTGAATATCTCATGATCCCAGTAAAATTCATCTGCTGAATTATATCCGTGCTGTTTCAGTGATGGGCAAACATACTGCCTGAGAAAAAGACATATTCCACCTCGCACTGGCAGACGAGGACAATTTATAGTGTATCAGCATATGTATATGTATAAACACTCCTCAGTTTCTCAACATCATAGAGTCTGGTGAGTAATCAATCATTTTCACTTTAAAATACTGTCCAGTGTGAAATGTAACCTCATATAAGTCAAACTGGACTCTTCATTTTTCTTCTTTTAGCCAATGCTGTTAAGGGACAAACAACCCAGGGATTGAAAGAGAATCATAGGCCGGGGGGTGACACAGACAATTTAGGTATTGTGGCAAGAATTGATGAGCATCACAAAACGAAATCGAACGTAATAGCCAGTGCTCATGTTGGCAAGTGAGGATGACTGGCGCTGAGAAGAAAGTTTTGTTTGGAATCATGATATGGTTACGGTCACCTCGTATAAACATTAACGGCAAAGGCCAAGGTAGACTCCACCTGTCTGAACTGGTAGAATTTCCTCCTGATTGCTTTGGCACAGCAATTTGGAATTGGTCTTGGGTGTTACTCCAATAGCTGGAGACAGTACTTCATTGGGTAGAACTGTAGAACTATAGAGTCTTAAAAGTCACCAAAATAAAATTTAGGTGTAATTAAATATTCTTTTTTTGTCTCTCGTTTTATTTATGAGCAGAAAAGTAGAAAAATGTCTTTTATTATGATTTGAATTCAATGGAGATTCACTGGTTGGCATATAGTCCTGTTTTGCTGAAAGAACAAATATACCCCTTTTTGGCCCAAAGTTTGTCATTTGTCAACATAAAAAACTGAAAAAAGTCTTAAACCTGTTGGTACAGAATGTAAATTGTGTGTAAATGTAATTTATCGTGCAATTGTATGATTAGTCATTTAATTGCATTATTATATTTAAAAGCATTATGAAATAGGTTAATAACTAAAGGGGTCAAAAGACCAGGATATCTGGGGCATCTAAACACTAGAGCCAGGTGTGTTGGTTCTGAATGGGTGGTAGATCTCAACGACAAGGATTGAGTTCTCCCACTCAACACCATTTAACAGTAGCCAGCTTCTCACCACAAGACTGCTATTCACTATTTTGCTGGAGTTTTGGACCACTTGGACCATTGTTATTTTAATGCATGTTTTTTTTAACACACTAGGAACAATGGCAAGCAAGGGCATTGTTAGGCCTGGGTGTCTGGGGCTGTAGCCTCAAATGTTTTATTAATAGCCCTGGATCTCAAAAATGATAATAAAAAAAAAAACAATTGTGGCAACAACCCTGGCTGACAGATTGAAGCTTGAAACTATTCCCCACCACCCCTTCGACAAATCGAAACCCACCACACCATCTGCAAATCAAAACAGTAGCCCAGAATGTATCAATACACTAACAACACCTCGGCTGACAAGGTGGTATAGTGTAATATGTGGTGCTGGAATATACAGCAGCATTGGTGGTCTTTTTTGCATGTAATGGCGTCACTGCAAAATTGAGGTGGTTCAACCCAGAGCAGTTCTGTGCTCATAAACTGATAACTGATCAAACTATACTTATATTTACAGTGTGATGTCACTGTCATGAGAAAACTTTGCATGTTAGACATGGAAAAATGCTCTACAAGTTGTACTGTACCTTTAATTTAACGCAATCTTTTTGACCATTACTATTAGTCACTATGAGGGATGTTTCAAATGTAAATAAAAATATAAATACTTGACAGCAACAGCTGAATATTTTTCCAGTTGTCCCTCACTGCAAAGCAATCAGGCAAAGCTTGTTAAAACAGCAGTGCTACATTAGTAAGCCGCAATGCAAGTGATTGAGTCCCACTTAGGTCTGTCTGCTACAGGAGAAGGCAAGTGATGGAGCATGAGCTCTCTCATATAGCCCTTTTTATTCACTACATCTGCTTGCATGAACAGATGCAGGATTTTGAGAGAGCTATTACAATGGACACTTTGCATAACTCTGAGATGAGAGGGGAGCGAACTACGGTTTCAAAACAGACTCCATTGGAACTACGTCTATGTTTTGAATGATTGACAGAGCCTTATTCTACGAGAACAAGGCTGTCATGTAGTTATCTGGCAGGGATGAAGACCACACTAAAATGGAGTATTTCCACAGGGCTCTTCACCACTGTTGATTGGACAAGGATCTTAAACCCAAAGGGATGACTTGTCACTAGAAAGAAGCACTATTACTGCATCTCAGCCTGATGTATGTGTGTGGTGGTGTGTGTATGTAGACATGAGGGTGAAATAAGTGTGAGGGAAAAAAAAATTAAATCCTAAGACTTAGATAATTCATTAAAATATGGAAACAGTGTCAATTTGTGTTATGCTATTAATAGTTAGGGTACATATCACATAAAAGCAAATTGTCCTTGCTCGATTTAAATAAAAAAGTACTAAATAAACATTGTTAATGTTCCAAAATGCACCATTCACTCCCCAGTCTAATGTAGTCCAGCCAAATTTGATTTGACTCTTTTCTAGTCAACACTACTTTTTGATTGAGGCACAATGCAGGGCAACCAATTAGAGGAGTGATCATTTACATATATCAGTCTTAATGGCAAGGTAACAGAACAGTTTTGTTCAATTTAGAGATTAGAAAATGGTCATGAATAAAAAATGTAGGATATGGACCCTTTAAGCCATAGCAGTGAGAGATGGACTGGACCCACCATCCGTTTCTGAGCATCTTAGGGGTTGAAGAAAAATGGCTGAATGACATACAAACCACTGTTTTAAATAGTCTAATCTAAATTGTAGTGCTACAAAAATAGTATTTGCCTAATTCTAATGAATGATGGATATATTACACAGTGGTGCTTTAAAATCTAGCAATGAAACAAATTGTGACTATTAGACAACAAGAACCTTTTTTGAACCTTTTTGTAAACAACACATTTTGAGGATTTTATTTCATATATTTAAAGAGCAGAAATATCCAACATTTAAATCACTTGCGTGGAAAAGTAATTGCCTACTTAAAACAACTTCAAACCAAAAACTTTAGCTGTAGTGACTGCAACCAGCATTTCCTATAGTTTTATATCAGCCATTTATATTTTTGTGGGGGAATTTGTGCCCACTCTTCTTCATGGAACAGATCTAATCCAGACATTTCGGTGGGGTTTTGAACATGAACTACTTGACAGAGGCTCTACACCAGCATCTCTGTTGGGTTTAAGCCAGGACTTCAGCAAGGCCGCTCCAAAGAATTCATTTTGTTTCTCTCCAGCCACTCAGAAAAGGATTTGTTTTTCTGTTTTGGATCACTGTCTTGCTAGAATCCCTATGCTCCAGTTTTAGCTTAACATAATGGCCAGATGAACAGACAATGTCCTTAAGAATTCTCGGATACAGAACAGAATTCAGGGTTCTTTCAATAACAGCAAGTAGCCCAGGCCCTGTCCGGGAGCAAAACCTCACACCGTCCCACTCCCGCCACCATGTTTGAATAATGTAACCACTATGTAGTGCAGTGGCTGATATAAAGGAATACATTTCTGGCAGAAACTACATTGTCTGAAAAGCTACTCTTCAGACAGGTTTGTCCAAATAACTTTAGGCAAAAAGTCTCAGGGATTGTCCAGGTAGAGACACCTGTGGTTCCTTTGATGTTCTCTTAGAATCTTTGATGACTCCAGGGATATATTGCTACTGAACCCATGGCAAAATTCTGGCAGGCCAGTCACTCCTGGGAAGATTCATCAGTGTTCCTGAGATCCTAAAATTATAGCTGATGGTTCTCACTATGTTTCAGTGAAGTCCTAAATTCTTAGATTTGTTTTTGTAGCTATTTCCATTAGCTCAATTTTTTAGTTGTACTGTATTTACTCTCATTATATTAAAGAAGCACAATGCTGCCTTTGGTGTTGGATGACCTGTGATCCACAGCGTAACAATAAAATGTGACTGAAGTGTGAAGTATTTGCATATTTTCTTGATCAGAAATAGAAAAACTAATACCTACATTTTTTCAGCTGAATAAGGTCATATTTTTGCATATCAAAAATTAAGCTTTGAGAAATCAAGAAAGTAAACAACCTGTCAATCTATTTGCATTGGCCTAAAAGTTGCTCATTAAATGCAGACTCATGTTTCTTTATGATACACTATTATCTGTAAAAATTTAGAAAAGGATGTGTAACTTACAGTATTAGCAGCTTGAATTCCATTTATATTTGTGTCCATTTTAAAGACACAAGAATACCCTAAAGTGTCAGCAACCATGTCGGCAGCTCTATCTGAGACTGACTTGAGCAGCATGATGATTTAGACATATACTTTGCATAATGCTAATTAGCTGGATGTAGGCCTGGGTATAGACCTACACAGCATTATGTATTCGATGTATAGCTCCAGATCTAAACCAAAGAAGTCAAGCTGACACACCAAACATGTCTTGGCTGATTGACTACATTTGAGAGACAGTGGAAAATTATGCAAATGAGCTTTCTCACAATGTACACAAGCATTGAATGGAGATCAATTAGACGGTAAGCTGCTAGTGTTAAGTGCTGCTCCGCTAAACTGTAGGCTACACAGTGAAGTGAACCAGTCAGCCCACACAGTGCTGTGGCAGTGGCTAACTCTGCAGGCGTGCAACGCAGCTCAGCTGCATGACTCATACCAATCATCACATGAAACCGGGCTGCCTGAACTCCGTGAGTCATGCCAAAGCCAACAGGACCCGGTCGTTTGTGACTGCGTCTGTGCAGCAGCAATATAAAAAAATGTGTCTCTGCTAACATTGAGACCATGTCTCTGCATATCGCTGCGGAAAGGACATGGACTAGTAGCGCTCTGGCTGGGACAGAGCCGCTGCGGATCCGTCTCTCCGTGGGTGATCCCAAACGGCTCGCGCTGGGCACATTGAAATGCGACAGAGAGCCCCTCCGCTGATTTACATTCAACCCATAGCCAGCATTCATCATTGTCTTGTTGCGCCTGAGTCGGATCAAAATGCAGCGCAGCGAGTCATCAGCAATAACGTAAAGAAATTGCTTTCGTTGCCCTAATATAGATCGAACAAATAGGAAGCCCGCACAGGGGGCCGTCTCATTTGATGCTGATAACACCCAAGGTTAGAGCACTCCAAAACGCGCCTTAGAATCAAACAATTTCATTTGAAGAAATGAAACAATTTCCTGCTGTTGTCAGTAGCGATTTTAATAGAGTATATAATGGAGTAAGCACAATCCTTCACACTGACCCCACTTTTGTTATTTATAACCACCAGATAAACTGTTCCATGAGTGCAAGCCTGCAGAATTTGCTGAGTGGACAAACAAACAAAGACTCAGAGTGATTTTGCTGCATTATGCTACGACCTTGTACAGACTGATTGATTGACTGGGCAGTTAAACGCCTGCTGCTTTTTGATATTTCAATGATCCAGAACACGTTCTTCATTTATTGATTATTATATTAGTTATTTATTAAACATGCACCACAAATATTTGCCTTTTTTGACAAGAAAGCAGGCCTGCAATACACACCACCACGACCTTCAAAAAGTCTGGAATCACTTCATGTTATCCATATTTCACCATAGTTCAAACTTTTGGAAACATGTTATAATGCCATCACATAATTACAAAAAAAATGATATAATTATTTTTCATTTTCAGTCAACTTTTGAAACAGGAGGCAGTCTATACTCTCATGCACACACAGCTCCTTTACTGGGCTTTTTCCTTATAGGGACTCCAAAGTGATTTTCTTAAAAAAAAAAAAAATACTCTGGTCTGGAAGAAGGAAAAACATCACCAACAAGTTTCACAGCAAGGGTACAGCTTGATTCACAACAAGAGTACAGCTTGACTGGTCAGTTTCATGTGATGATGAATAACACGTTGCAGGAAAAAAAAATATGAAAGTCTATTCCATTTTTTCTTTAGGAAGTAGAGGATGGATATGAATAAAGTCTGTTTCAGAGAGAGACATCATCTGGCTTTTCATTTTGCCATTCGTGTTTATAGGTGCGAGTAACGCTGCAGTGCAGCAGCATCTCATGAATGGCCAGGCAGCTTGTTTTTCTGTGCACCACATACAGCACACAATAAAACAGTGGAATCAACAACGAAGCTTGACAAAAGTGAAACAAAATGACAAACTAAAATGTTAAAGCATAAATTCTGACATTCATGGCTGTTATCAAAGAAGCATAGGCTACACATTGTCTGGCCTTACAGGTACAGTACTGTGCAAAAGTTTTGAGCCACCCCTCATATTTTGCTTCCAAAGACCCAGACTTGTATTTTTAATGTGGTCTGGAGGAACAGTTCTCCAGGCTTCCTGAAGGACTTTTAAAGACTCTCATTTTCAGTCCAGTCCCTATACTTAAACAGTTTCAGTCACACAGTGACCTGCATAAGAATCATTCAAGCATAATAAAACCATCTACCTTTAGGCCTGAATCAGTGAAGAAACAGGAGCAGGTGATTCCAGATGATCAGGCGGTGATCAGTATACTGGTGGTGCTGAATGCTGAGTGG
>JBBPCZ010126707.1:0-24523 GCA_037974445.1 Brycinus macrolepidotus | reverse complement strand
TTTTTAAGGGTAATGTATTAAGCTGAGTTTAAAATGAAATTAAAGTGTTTTGGGAGCATATTTGGGGGCATATTTAGCGTTTAGACTATAAAAATATGCATTTTTAGTTTTTTTTTTTACCACATCACAAATTTGCGGTTTTTCACAATCCGCTGGTGCTCTCGGAACGTAACCCCCGCGAATGTATATAAAATAAAATAAAAGTGCTATAATTGGTCCAGCGCCCATGGTGAGGTGGAAAATTTTAAATTTCAGTGCGTACCAATTCATTCATGTAGGTACTCATTAGAGTACTAGAGCAAAGAAATTATGTCAACCCCTGTATATATCTATATACATACATTGTACACACACACACACACACACATATATATATATATATATATATACATACATACATTATCTTATGTACTTCACTCATTAAGTCCCTCTCTCGCACATATATATATTTATTATTATATATATATATTATTATTTTTATATATATATATATATATAAACACTATATGGCAAAGGTATTGGGGCACACCTGTTTTTCAGGGTTTGGGCTAGGGCCTCTTACTTCCAGTGAATGGCAATCTTAATACTTCAGCAGACAAGACATTTTGGACAATGCCATGCTTCCAACTTTGTGGACCCAGTTTGGGGAAGAACCTTTTCCAGACCCTGAACCTGACCAGTTTCAGAGGAATGTTTTTTGTTTTCTAAGTCACACAGTGACCTACGTATGAATCATTCAAGCAGAACAAAGACCATGTAAATGGTCCTGAAGCAGTGAAGAAACTGGTGCAGATGATTCCAGATGATCAGGCGGTGATCAGTATACTGGTGGTGCTGAATGCTGAGTGGTTGGAACTCCTTTATCTCGGCTCCTTGTATCTTTAGGCACTTTTCAGCCTGTTGCAGTAAAACATTTTTTCCCATTTCTATCATTTAATCTACTGAATGCACCAAAGATAAGACAGATTGACAGGCATAAAATAGTATTTTACACCAACAAGGTGATTCAAAGCAAAACATAAAGAAATGAGGGGTGGCTCAAGACTTTTGCACAGGACTGTGCACCCAAGGACAACTTCTGAATATTTGGACTGGTGACTTGGACTGGTTGGGATGAGCGGCTGAATTAATGGAGACCCCCTTTCACTCCAAGCATTTTTATTCCTATATAAGAATGAATACGAGTACATACTTAAGTTTTGAGAAGTACTACAGCTGCTCAAATACTGAAAGAAACATTATAAAACAATTATTAGCGATTGTTGGCCACCCAGGCAAATTTCACACTGTTCACACTGTGTGCTGTGCTGTTGTGTGTTCACACGTGACATATCTATTTAAATAAATGTCCTTATGGATGTGGTATGTCCGCTTCTATATGCAAAGGTGTTCCCCAAGGGTCAGTCCTGGGGCCCATTCTGTTCTGCCTGCTGCTGCTGAGGTACATCATTAGGAGATACACAATTATCACCGCTGTGCGGACAACACTTGAGTTTATAGTGGTACTAAGCCTAATGTGCACCACCCATGCTCGTACTAATTGTCTTCAAAATCTAAGTCATGGTTATAACACATCTTTTTAAAAGACCTAGGTCATTTTGATCAGTGCTTCTTTGAGTCAGATCAGGTACGTTTGACATTTCAGCCATATAAACACAGTATACAGTGAAACGAAACAACGTTCCTCCAGGACCAAGGTGCAAAATAAAGAACAAAAAACAGAAACAAAACAAAAGAGAGTGCAAGAAAAACACAAGAGCAACAAAACAACAGGACAAGACAACATTTAGTGCAGTCGACAGCTACAGTATTAGTTTGTTTGAATAAAATTGTGACGGAGTAAACCTCGGTCACACAGTTTAACTACATTGTTTACATAAATTATTTTAATGATTGAACAAAGTGAGGAATGACACAGCTTTTGTTTAAATAAGCTTTATTCAATTGTTGGTTGTTGAGCCAAGTGAAGAATCTGCAGGAAGAAAACAGAAACTAATTTAAATATTTTGAACAGCTTGTTTTAATCTAAATGTTTTATTGTGTTTTCAAACAGTAGAAATGTTAGCCTTAACTGTTTTATATGTAGGGTAATGTTCTAATTTACGGTTAATTTAAAAATGCACTTACCTGAGATTGAGGAGGAAGGCTTCACATTTTCAGGCAACTAAGGAAACAGGACCTTTGTCTAGCCTAGCTTACATACAAAATTTTCCCCGCCAAAAACCGGAAGTGATGTCACACCACTCCCTGTTTGGGCCTATATAAGGTCTGACTGAAGTTAGGTAAAGGGGTTGGATGTATGGTGATTGAGTTGTGTATAGAGCTAGTAGTTGATTATTGGAAGTCTTTTTTTTTGTTTGTTTATTTTTTTTGTGTGCATGATGGTAAAGATATCTTTTCTTGTAAATAGTTCTTTCTTTTTTTCAATAATAAACACTTCTCTTCACAAAAATATTATGACACATACTGTATTCTAGCAGCGGAGAGTTCTGTGTGCAAAAATGCAGAATAGAGGAAGACAGCAATAAACATAACTGCAAATATAGCACCAACAGGACAGAGAATATGCAGTATAATAAATAGAAGAGTATTTACAGGGGCAATTGGAATGTGAGTTGTTCATCCTCTGTCCACAAAGGTAATCCCTTAATCTCTCCATTGATAGTGTCTAGATATCATAATCTACATCTAATATCTACACATTTCGGTAATTTATGGGAGCTCATGTCCATATTAACAATATTCTCAACATTATTAGACTGGATCACTATAATACCCTCTGCTCTGGATTACCAGAAGAATCTCTCCAGTATCTTGTACGTTCTTGGAGATGTTCTTACTCATGCTTCCTTGCATCAACACCTGCTTTTCAAACTCTGTGGGCTCCCTGTTTGCGCAAATTTATCTAAAAACCTTTATATTTTTCTATGAAGCAGTTCTTACATCTGTGACCTTGTCAAGCCCTAAATTATTTCTTGCCTCTCAATTACAGTGCCGTCCAGTATCAAATAATCTGAATGTTTCTAGTCTGGTTTACATTCGCTCCACAGCACAAGGTCTGCTCTCCTTGGGGGTGGTAAATGACCTTCTACTTGCTTCTAAGAGCTTCTATCTGTCTTTTCTGGTTTACTTCCTATCTCGTAAACAGGCAGTTTATCATTATCCTGCTGCTGTGGCTCAAGGTGTTCCCCAGGGTTCTGTTCTAGGACTTCTTCTCTTCATAATTTTACATGCCTCCCTCATAAATCACCAGTATTGTCTCTATTTTCGTTGTTATGCTGATGACACACAGATCTATATCAGCTCCAGCCCCTGCTCAGCAACAACTGTGCCCACAAGATAACCATTATCCATAAACTGCACTGGTAACGTCTCCAGTAAGGCCCTCTGGTACTGGCCTGTACACTTAGGCCCTCTTTACTGGTTTATACTCTTAAGTCCTCTGGTACTGGTCTGTTCTCTTAGGCTCTCTTTTACAGGCCTGTACACTTAGGCTATATTTTACTGGTCTGTATATTTAACCCCTCTGGTACTGGTTTGTACATTAAGGCCCTCTTTTACTGGTCTGAACACTTAGGCCCTCCTCTTTTACTGGTTTGCAATCTTTGTCCCTTATTTACTGGTTTGTACACTTAGGCCCTCTAGGACTGGTCTGAACTCTTAGGCCCTCTTTTACTGGTTTGCACTCTTTGTCCCTCTTTTACTGGTTTATACACTTAAGCCCTCTAGGACTGGTCTGAACTATTAGGCCCTCTTTTACTGACTTGTACACTTAAGCTCTCTTTTACTGGTTTGCACACTTAAGCTCTCTTTTACTGGTTTGTACACTTAAGCCCTCTTTTATTGGTCTGTACACTTAGGCTCTCTTTTACTGGTCTATCCTCAGGCCCTCTTTTACTGGTTTGTAAACATAAGCCTTCTGGTACTGGTGTGTACATTTAGACCCTCTTTTACTGGTTTGTACACTAAAGCCCTCTGATACTGGCCCACTTCAGGCATTCGGTTTAATAACTTTGAAACTCTCTCTGTAACCCTACTTCTGTTTCAGCTATTAAAACACAACTCAAAACCTTCTTTCCTCACTGCTATTCCTCCTGTGCTCGACTGGGTTCGGGTCCTTTCTGTTTATTTCGTCCTCATCTGTCCTCTGTTTTGTTTATTTTCTCTTCTAGATTTGATCACAAAGTTTTGCTTATTTTGTTCTACTCTGTTTGCCTTGTATTTATGTAATGGTTTTCTTGTTGTATGTTCTATTTTGTTTTGTCTGGGATTGTTTTGTACACAGATTTGCACTATGAATATAAAATGGATTATTTATCATTATGTAAACCCACTTCTTTCTGTGAACCCCCTCGACCTACAGCAGCCTCACTGTCTTCTCTCGGCAGGCCACTTAGTTTTGGAACAGCCTGGAACCATAAGAACTGTCTCCAGTTTTGACTATTTTTGTGCAGTCTTTCAAAAATGTTTTTTTTTTTTTTAACTTCTCAGCTTCTACCACCTCCTTGACCAGTTTCCTCAAGCCAAATTACTGGCTGATACTGAGTTTTTTGTGTCTTTTTTGTACGTTTTGCCATGTTTTACCTGCTATTCTAATGGATTATGGTGTTGTATTAAGTGTACTAGAGTTGTGTCTCATGCTATCATGGATTTCTCGTGGTGTGTGTTGTACCGTGATCGCTTTAGGGCTCTTTGGGTTTAAGAACATCTTAAAAGAAAGTGTCTGAACGCTGCAGCACTTTGAGGAACTACAGCATTTCTGGGAAAAAGTGAAGTAAATAATCCCAAAATGCCCAACGACTCACAGTCAATCCAACATGTCACAAAGGGTCAACCAGCAAGAGTTAATGGACGTCCATTGAGAACAACTGGCCAAACTGTCCAGAAAACTGTGGAGCCGATGGGGAAACCTGTGCCAAGGCTGGAGCTGCAGTTAATGTGTGCTGGACTTTATCAACACACCTGCAAAAGTGAAATGGAAAACTACTCAAACAACATCTTTTAATAGCTCACCTGCTTCCCAATTAAACTGATATCAGCTCTTATCCAACACTCAGGGACAGCATATATTTATTTATTTATTCATTTTTATTTATTTATTTAATGTTAGTTTATCATGTTGGGACAAAAACATATATAAAATGTCATAACCTTTGCACAGGCTTTCTTTTCTGTATTGTTTTCATGTATTTTGTTCAATTTATCACATAACAGTAATTGTGCATAAAAATGCACAGATAAGTCTTTTCAGTAGAGGATATACTTATTTTCACTTGGAAACTAAATAAAACACCAAACTTCCGCATGCAACTGGACATCCAAGGAGGCAGCAATAATGAAGATGCTCTATGAAAAATGGATTCAGTGCAAAAGTGAGTTAACTTGGTTGCCTTAATTTTATTGTATCATGTCAATGTTAATTTAAAAAGCAAGTGCCCATTGGATTCTATTATAAGTGTGTTTTGTGTTTACAGGGACAAACTGCTGTTTTATTCATATTGTTATATAGTATCATATCTCTCATCCTTCTGGCCTAAATATGGTCTAAATCACTCCAGACTGGGGGCTAAACCACTCTGCCTTTCAGAAAACTAGCCTCAAAGGATTAGGTCTAATCAACACTCACAAAACCCACCTAGCAAGTCCAGATCTTTGAAACTGGAACTTTCTGCAGTATTTAACGTGACATTTATCCATCACATGCACACACACTGCTCTGTGTCTGAAATAACAGCTGCGGCAGGGCATGACGCTCCCACACAATTTGTAAATAAAAACTCCCCAGAAAATGTGATACCACTTCAGGGTAGTGGGCTAAAGGTACTTAAAGGGCTTTGCTGTGTCCCACTGGGTTTTTACTACTGGAGAAACGAGCAGAGGCGACGCTGAACTCGATAGCAGGTACTGTTCTTATGGATTTCCCACATCAAATCATTCTTACAGTTAACGTAATACATAGTTTATTGTCCATTGTCAAGAAAATGTAGTTTTGTTTTCTTTTAAAGCAAGATTTGGTTAAAAAATAGACTTAAGTCTATTTATATATAATCATACATGTAAGATAACAAATAGTATATACATATATATATATATATATATACACACACACTGTATATATATAAATATATATAAAACATAACACTAAAACCACCTGCCTAATATTGTGTTGGTTCCCCTCGTGCTGCCAAACAGCTCTGACCCACTGAGCCACTGGCTTCCACAAGAAGGTTGCGCTGTGGCACCAAGGCATTAGGAGCAAATCCTTGGGCCTCCATGGACTGGACTGGTTTGTCCCACGGATGCTTGATCGGATTGAGATCTGAGGAATTTGGAGAAGTCAACACCTTGAACTCTGTCATGTCCCTCAGTTCCTTCCTGTACAATGAATGCAGTGTTGCAGGACACATCATCCTGCCGAAAGAGGACACTGCCTTTAAGGAGCCCCGTTGCCATGAAGGAGTGTACTTGGTCTGCGACAATATTTATGTAGTTGGTCCATATCAAAGTAACATCCACATGAATGCAGGACCCAAGATTTCGCAGGAGAACGTTGCCCAGAGGATCACACTGCCTCTGCCGGCTTTCTTCTTCCCATAGTGCCATCTTTTCCCCAGGTAAGCAACACACACATGGGTACTCTGACCAGTCTGGAGCCCCATATGCAGCGAGCTGTGATGCACTTTATGTTCTGACACCTTTCCATCAGAGTCAGCATGAACTTTCAGCAATTTGTGCTACAGTAGCTCTTCTGTTGAATCAGACCAGACAGGCAAGCTTTCACTCCCAGTGCACATAAGTGAGTCGTGGGTCTCCATGACCGTTCACCGGTTGTCCTTCCTTGGACCACTTTTGGGAGGTACTGACCACTCCACACCAGGAACACCAAGCAAGACCTGCTGTTTTGAAGATGCTCTGACCCAGTCGTCTAGCCGTCACAGTTTGGCATTTGTTAAAGTAGCTCAGATCTTTACGCTTCCAACACATCACCTTCAAGAACTGATTGTTTACTTGCTGCCTAAAAAATCCACCCCTCAACAGGTACCACTGGAATGAGATTATCAATGTTATTAAATCACCTGGCAGTGGTTTTAGTGTTGCGACCGATATATATATATATATATATATACATACATATATATATATATATACATATATATGTACACACACACACACACACACACACACACACAGACCGAAAAAGTCAAATATACAAATATGTAGTCATATGTAGTAAATAGACACACACACACACACTCACACACATACATATATATATATATATATATATATATATATACATATATATATACATACGACTATACATTTAACTTTTTTGGTCAGTTATAGACTGAACATATTTTGTTCAAATAAGGCATGAGAATAAAAGTACTAGACGTGTATAGACTCATTGTGTCTGAACACGTGTGTTGGTGGATACAGGATGAAGACTGCAGTCACTGTCGGGCTGCTCTTGCTGTTTGTGCATCTGGCCGGCTCCTTACTGATCGGGGCTTTTAACGTCCAGACATTCGGCAACAAAAAAGCATCCAATGCCACACTGCTGGACATTATAAGCAAAGTGAGTGAAATGCTAAAGTACCTCATCCACAGACGCCTATTTATAGTCCTTTTAAGCCACTCTGTGTTTTGGTAGGTGGTGCATCGGTATGACATCGTGCTCATCCAGGAGGTAAGAGACAGTGATCTGTCTGCGACTAACAGGCTGATGGAGCAAGTCAACAAGTGAGTCTGAATATAAAGCAACTGCAGCTGAAACCTCAGAGAGAAAAGTGATTGAAGGTTTAAAAGGCAGTATCTCATCTGTTCATGCTCAGGGGATCCTCTCCATACACATACGGGCACATCGTCAGTGAACCGCTGGGCCGGACCACCTACAAAGAGAGATATTTATTCATCTACAGGTACCACTTTTATTTACCTCAGTTATTCGGTAAGTAATTCATGTAACTTTATGTAAGTGTATTGTATGCATTGTTTAAAAGCACCATTCAATTATACACAGACAAGCCACTTTTTTAGGTCCACCTTCCTCATATCTACACACACTATTTTATCAGCTCCACTGACCATATTTACTTTACTATACATTCATTTGGCAGATGCTTTTATCCAAAGCGACTTACAACATCAGGAAACATTCAAATTTCAGGACAGTGTGAGAACCAGAAGAGAGTATTAAGTGCTAAATCTTTTTGTAAGAATAATGCAAGAAGAGTACATTAGGAGCAGAGATACTCTCTGAACAGATGAGTCTTCAGGAGGTTTTTGAAGCTAGAGAGGGATTCTCTAGGGGAGTGGGTTTACACTGTGTGTAGGGGTGGCCAAGCCAGACGATGTTCCTAGGAGGTGCGGAGGGAGCGAGTAAGAACATAAGGCTGAATGAGGGGATTGAGGTAGCTGGGTGCCGATCCAGATGTCACTCTGTGGGTGAGAGTTAGTGACTGAATTTAATTCGGGCAGCCATGGGTAGCCAGTATAGGTCAATCAGCAGTGGGGTGATGCGCCACCTTTTGGCTGCTGCATTCTGAACCAGCTGTGAGGGTCTTATCGGGTCTTCTACATCATTTGTTAGCCCCCTTTACCTCATTCATTAGTGGTCAGGACCCTCACAGGACCTCCAGTGAGCAGGTAATGTTTCTCAGCCAAGCAGTAACAGTAAGACAGTAATATTGCATTGTGTGTGTATGTGTGTGTGTGTGTGTGTGTGTGTGTGTGTGTGTGTGAATCACACATAGCAGTGTTACTGGAGTTTTTAAACTAAGTGTAACTGCTTGGCTGAAAATAGTCCACCAACTAAAAATATCCAGCCAAAAGTGTCCTGTGGACAGAAACTGATCACTGGTGAAGGACTAGAGGACGACCAACACAAACTGTGCAGCATCAGAAGAACCGTCATCACTAAATTTACAGTGGAGAGTGAATGGGTACAGTATCACTACTGATGAGTACAGCGCACACACACACACACACACACACACACACACACACACACACACACACATTAACATTCCACTACCACTGCTATACTAAGAATGGTCCCACATCCATACAACACCTGTTCACTGGTGGTCCTGTGGTGGTCCTGACCACTGATAGTCAGGTAAAGAGAGCAAAAAACTATTGGAATAAACTGTTGAGTGCAAGTTTATGGTTAATGGAGTCGATAAAATGGACAATAAGGGCAGATACAAAGTAGGTGGACCTCATAAAGTGGTTGAATTTGTAAGTACATGACTGTGAGTTTCTGTTTTTCTGTTCATTAGGCTCGAGACAGTTTCAGTAGTGAAGAACTTCACCTACGATGACGGATGCGAACCATGTGGAACCGATACATTCATGCGAGAACCATTTGTGGTGATGTTCTCCTCAAAGTTTTCAGGTTAAAATGATGTAATAATTATAGTAATAATGGTGATGATGATGATGATGATGATGATAATGGTAATAATACCAATAATGATTTTATCCTTCCATAATTGGTAATTATTATGCTTTTATAATTTTACATCCTCATTCAAACTGAGATGCTTTAGCTTTCAAGCCCTTTCAAATCTAAAATGAAAGATAAAATTATAAGCATTTGTAAGCATTTTACACACAACAAAAACACCGAATTTACAAAATGTAGCCTTCTCCGCAATTGTGCAACATAATTATTTCTGAGAACAAAAATGAAAGTAAATAGTAATTACATTTAAAACAATAATCAAGCAAATTAACACTTTTTATATTATTATAGACAGATTTGGGCGGAAAATAACTGGTAAACTGATTTACTTGTCCATATCGTTCTTGTAAGAAAAGCTTCTATTTTTTTAGTTTTTTATTTTTAACTTTTCCTAATTTAAAAAAGAATTAACATTAATAATTAGAAACAGATCTATGGACAAAAATTAAGTGATTGCACTGTTGATAAATTGTTGAACTGTTGTTAAAAAAAAATGCCCAATTTAAATAGACCAATGAATATTAATTGACTTAATTATTCAAATTCATATTCAAAGAAATTCCTTATGTTACAACTGCACAGACACACAGAGACACAAAGACAAGAACAATACAGAATAAAAAGTTTAAGTAAATTCAATTAAAAATCTGTAGTAAAACCTCAAAATGAAATACACTGTGATATATACACAAATGCTGGATATAAATACTACAGATAAGTAACTTACAGTTAAGTGAATTACTAATGACACAAATAGTGGTTAGGAGTCTGTTACTGTATGTTATAGAGATCAGTAGTAGATCAGTAATATTGACATACGCAGTGATATTCACATGTAGTAATGATTTGCCATTCAAGTGCTTTGTGAAAATGACCCATATGTTATGTATGACAATTTGTTGTTGCTTTTGGTCACTAGCAGACTCAGATCATGAATGTAAATTCAGTTCAGATAATCAATAAGAGCATAATGACCAAACAGCACTGGCTGTTTCAGCCCAGAATCAACACTCACGGTTCTGCATCCATTCTACTCTCCTCCAGTCGTGCAGAACTTCGTCCTCATCCCTCAGCACACGTCGCCGAGCTTCGCAGTGAAGGAGGTGGACGCCCTGCACGATGTGGTCGTTTATACTAGGCAGCACTGGAGCACCAATGTAAAGACCCTGCACTGAGAGACATGAGACCACCCTTATAACGGGTTTACAATTTATTTATAACCAGGTCGTCAATTAGGTTGTAGACAGTTTATAAATCATTAATAAACAAGCTAGAACAGTTGTCATACATTGATGCAGGCTCACTATTTGGCAAGATCTGATGTTTTAATGGTAGTAGCATGTTAACAAAGATCTCATTCCCCTCACTTGGACTTTTCACACTGCTCCCATCTGGCAAACGGTATCACAGCATCAAAGCCTGACAGTGTGAGAGCTTTTTCCCACAAGACATCAGACTCCTCAACACATACACCTGAACTCAACACATACACCTGCCTCAACTTTCCACCTTTACAGTCAACACGTCACTCGTTTATGATGCACACGCACCTACATGCCAAAAAAAAAAAACACGTCCATTTTACACTTGTTGTTGAACCCTGTCTCAGAGTTTCTGTATTTTTATAGATTGACTGTACATTTATATTTAACTGCTGCTGAACATTCGCACGTATAAAACACACAATTACATTCCAGTGGTCTGTTTGTTTTCCACCTGACTTCTGATGCAACATTTGCACATTTTTTTAATGTTAAAATGACCATGTACCAAATTGCACATTTTTACTTCTAGTTTAGAGTGTATATTTATATTTTTTTATATACTGGTTTACTCTGTGTGCTTTGTACCCTCTAAAATCTGGAGCTCTGTATACGTGAGCTGAGATGACAAAGTTCACTTTGACTTTGACAGTTTAACATTCTGCCTGAGAAAGAGACAAGATAAACTCAGCAACTAGCAAGATCTGAGATCTTGCCAAATAGTGAGCCTGCATCAAGGTATGAGAACTGTTATAACTTGTTTATAACTGCTTATTAATGATTTATAAACTGTCTACAACCTAATTAGCAACCTGATTATGAAACATGTATAAACCCTTTATAAGGGTTTTCTTGTTGTAATGTGGTACCGGGTTCACTGGCAAAAAAAATTAATTTCTGCTTGTGTTTCAGGACATTTTGCTTCTGGGGGATTTCAACGCGGGCTGCAGCTACATCACAGCCAAAGACTGGCCAAACATCCGGCTGTACACGGATAAAACTTACCACTGGCTGATCCCGGACAGTGCAGACACCACAGTCACACACACAACCTGCCCCTACGACAGGCAAGTACTATCCCAACACTACAGCTCCCATCCTCGGGCTTCAGGATCTCCACTCTGAAAACAGCCATTAATTCTTCTTAACTCATCACAACCACAACCTCTCTGGAGCTGTAACTCTGTGACCGATTACAGAGCTCATTTGTATAGTGTAGTATTGTGGTTTAGTAGTATATTGTATTATAGTGTAGTATAGTGTAGTGTCAGTATTGCAAAGACCAATGCTGATAACAAATAAATAATTTCAACGTTTCATAAAAGTGGCATCATTTAATGCTGTATGTAAAGTTACAGGCTTCATTTGCATAATGTCGTCTCTTAGTAACAATATTGCAAAGACCAATATGATTGCAAAGTCTGAAAACATGTCCATCGTTTAATGTTGTATATAAAGTTAGAGAGGTCATTTGCATAATATAATCTCTTAGCATCAGTATTGCAGAGACCAATATTGATAATAACAAATAACTGCAAAGTTTGATAAAGTTTCCATCGTTTAATCCTGTATAAAAAATGTAATAGCAACATAAAGCTGGTGGCCTGGTGGTTAGGGAGTTGCCCTTGCAATTGAGAGGTCGTGGGTTCAAATCCCAGGACTGATAGTGGCACCACTGAGGTACCCTTGAGCAAAGTACCGCCTCCACACACTCAGCTGACATATTTAACCATAGCTAATATGCAAATGATAGATGAAGGTCCCCATGCTGGGGAAATCGTTTTAATCCCATTAAAACTATTTTTTTCTACCATTAGGATTGTGTCCACTGACGACATGATGAGAGGGGTCTTTCCTGACACGGCGCAAGTCTATGACTTCATGTCCGACATGGGCCTAAGCCACAGCTGGGTAAGGGTCTGAAACCAACAACCATGTGTTGAACTCACAGAAGCAGCGTTCTGCAGGTTAAGTGCTGTCTGGTTCTCTGTGTGTCTCCTAGGCCCTGGCTGTCAGTGACCACTTCCCTGTTGAAGTCCAGCTCAAATGAACCACGCTAAAGTTCTGTACGAACAAAAGCACGCAAGAGGTCAGATTTCTTGACAGTAAAGTCAACAGAGTGAAAACCGGTTTGAGTTTTTTTCAAAACTGCCACATCTGTTATGATCTGCCCATTGGCTTCCATTATAAATGTGTTTTAAGTCAATAGGTTCTCTGGTGTTCTCCTTAATACAGAACAGCATCCTGAAATTATTGCATGGTAACCGGTATATGATGCAGATGCAGCATATAGAGACTGGGTTGGGAAACAGCTGGAGTGTTCCCTTCAAATAGCCATAAAAAGCTCTATAAAGTTTATTGCAGCAACAACAAAAGCCTATCAGGAACAGCCCTAATAAAACTCAGGTTTAATCGAGGCCGTTCACCTGGCTGTTTTTTTTAGTAAAGCCAGTCATATGGTGGCCGTGATGCTGTTGCAGTTGCGGCGGGTCATGTTCAATTATGTGATCTCATATCAAATTAATCAGCCGTCTCTCTGTAGCTGAGCAACGTAATGAGCACCAGGAGTGATGCTAACAGGAGAGAGCTGTTAGTGCTGCACATTACAAGTTATTAGGTTTGTCTTCAGTGGCATTAAACCCAGGTTTATCTCAAATGGCTCCCTACTCCCTATATAGTGTGCTGTTTGTTATAAAATTTGCACTTCTACACCAAAGTAGTGCAGTTTGTTCAGTATGGACTTACGCAAATATGGCTGAATAGCTACTCATTTGATATATTTGGGTGATGGAACCAGCAATTTAAATCCAAAGTAGTACAGTATGTAGGGAGGAGGGAGCTATTTGAGATTCACCCTAGTGTGGGAAAAGGGACGTACAACAGCATTGGCTTGGTGCTAATATAAGGAAAACTGCATATGGGTGCTAAATGAACATGTAAATTATTATATGACAAGTAAAGTGAAGTGATCATTCGGTCATACGTGAACACACCACAGCACACAGTGTGAACAGCACGAAATTTTTCCTCTGCATTTAACCCATTCACCAAGTGAAGCAGCGGGCAGCCAGGAACACGGCGCCCAGGGAGCAGTGTGTGGGGACGGTACCTTGCTCAAGGGTACCTCAGAGGTGCCACTGGCAGTCTTGGGAATCAAACCCACAACTTCCTGATTGCAGGGCGAACGTCCTAACAACTAGGCTACCAGCTGTACTTGCTATCATGCGAGTAAATGAAATTACTGAAATATACTGTAATAGGGACTGAAAAGGGGCTGTTTTTGTAATTCTCCAGAATGACCTGGTGGCTTGCCAACAATAACATACTATAATGGGGCAGCTGGCGGCCTAGTGGTTAGGGAGTTGCCCCTGCAATCAGAAGGTTGTGGGTTCCAATCCCAGCACTGCTAGTGTCATCACTGAGGTTCCCTTGAACAAGGTACCGTCCCCACACACTGCTCCCTGGGCGCCCCTCATTGGTGGCAGCCCCCTGCTTCACTTGGTGAATGGGTTAAATGCAGAGAAAGAATTTCACACTGTGTGGTGGTGCGGTCACGCTGACTATAAGGGACCACTTTACTTTTGATAGCATGTCAGGGACGAACAATTCTGTTCTTGGAAAGTCAATTTCCATCACAATTTGGTGATCTACCTACTCAAACACACTTGACTGAGTTAATTGCCAGGTTTAGTAGGTACGTTTAACTGCAAAACTGTGCTGGGCACAGCTCCGAAGAAACATTTCTTGGTGGAAGAACCATCACTAATATGATCAATAACAATCCACATTATTTTTCCACAAGAGTGTTTTTTTTATTCATAAAACCAGTAAGGCTGTGCAGTTTAATGATTCTGTCACAGGCAAAGGGGTTTTATTCTGCTTCACACTGTGAGACTAACACCCCTATCCTGTAAAAACTAAGATCTGGGATTTCACGATGCACTGGATCTTTTCCTTCAGAATCATAATCAGTCTGAATCATTGTAAGGTCAGAGATTTAAACCAGTAATGAACATTCTACATGCAGGCTGTTATGTTTAATTACAGAAACCGCAATAGATGGCAGAAAGTTATTCACAAAAAACCCCAAACAATCCCACGTGACATAACCAAGCACTGAAAACACATTTCCATCTGTCCGTTTAAACAGAAGGCAACTGAATTTAAAGGCATCCACTTGTAATTCAGTGCCGTTTTCAGGCCTTCTTCTGTTTCAGCATGGCCAGGTACATCCCAAGAGACTTCTGGATGGAATCCCGGGTGATGAAACCGGCAAAGTTTTTAATGTCGGCTTCTCTTTTCGCCACCATTTTTTCTAAAGTGGGCTTCCTCAGCATAGACTTGCTTATCTGCCGGGCATGATCTGTGGACATAACACAACACAAGAGTGTGACAACAATAACAGCTTGGGTTTCAGCAATGCTTCAGTCAAATAAAGTGCAAAGGATCAGTCTAACCTGGAATGGCAAACCACTTGGTCATGGTTTGTATGGCTGTGCTGAGAACTTGATCCTCAGGAACCACCTGGTCCACCACGCCGATCTTCAGGGCATCTGAGGAGTTGTACATCACACCAAACTGCACGGACAGCTCTGCTACTCTTTGGCCCACAGCGTTCACCATAGTATCCACAAACCTGACACAGATACCAGATAACAGTTTCCCCTTTGCTGACGCAATACCACTATTGCTCTTCTGAAGTTTTATTTTTATTATTCTTCTTTTCATAGCTGGAATATAGCGCAGCTTTTCATCCGAGCCCATAAATTCCAATGCTACAATATTCTTTTATATGTGGTGTATTGTGTGCGTATTCAGATTTTTAATCGGTTGATCAGGGGCAGAGTACTGATCATTAAAAAACTGGATTTTTGTGGTTGACTCGCCTCTGTAATGTATGGGGAGAGAGAGAGAGGAGGGGCGAGTAGCCTTAAAAGTGTGTAGCAGAGAGAGAGAGTCTCAGACATGACATCATGGCTATTGTGGCCAGAAAGAGACAAAATACTGAACAACAACAACAAACAAACAAACAAAAAAAAAAAAAGTCACTCTCTGTGGTTCAATTAAAAAGAAAAAAAAAGAAAAAAAAAAAAAAAACACTTTTCCCGCCCGTTTTTGGGCAAGAGTGGTTCTCTCCACCAGTTTTCAGCCATCCTTGGCTTGGTAAGAGACAGTGAGTTAACACCCCCTCCATCATTCAGCGGTAAAAAGCAGCACTGAATGAAGTGAGTGAGAAAAGGTACTGGTTTGTTTTTATTTTTTTACACAAACTTTTTTGCAAATATTTTTTGTGATTGAGTGGTTTTATAGCAACCACACAGTCACACTTTGCATTTTCTTGTGAAAATGCAACCTAGTTTAAAAAATTTGAATCCAAGGACAGATCTACCATCACTAATGTGTGCTATTATAATGCATGTGTTTGAGGAAATATGATCTATTAGAAAATCGTACAAATCGTCCTTCACTCAAACTAATTTTCGGGTCTTTATAAAAGCATTAAGATACTTAAGGTCATGCATTGCAGTGTTTAGAATAATTAAGAGGGATTTACTTTACTGTAAACCATGCCAAACTATGTCCCTACCACTTTACCATAGTAAAATGCACAGCACACTGCAATGCACAGCCTCTGTGGCTTGTTAAATAAGTAAACATAAATAAGTAAAATAAGTATGCTCCTGTGTTCCATTAAATTAAATGAAAGAAAAAGGACTGTACATAAAGGGGGCATTTGATGCTCTTATCCAGAGCGACTTACAGTCATTAGTTACAGGGACAGCCCCCCTGGAGCAACAGATACATAATAGGGTAGAGGTATCAGTATATTTAACAGAAATTTAAATAAATTCTGACACAGGAATCACCGCACAATGCATGTGCTGTTGAGAAACGGTCATCACTCACCAGAACGGTGCAACTATACCGAGCTGCGTTTCGTTGAGGCCTATGCTGTAGCGAGGATTGTCAGCCATGATCCGGTAGTCACAGCACAAAGACACCAAGCAGCCTCCTGCAGGGCTGGCGCCCTGAAAACAAAATACAGGGATCAAACACTTCAGCAGGTAACAAACTGCTGAGAAGTCACTCCACAGTCACCTGAAGGTCCGTTTAGTGATGTACAAGTTGTCATCAGAATCAGAAAACTTTATTGATCCTGGAGGAAACTGGTTATGTTACAACTGCATAGACACACAGAGACACAAAGCCGAGAACAATATAAAATATAGAGTCTAAACAAAATACACTATACTGTACACAAAATACTGGGGTATAAATACTATAGATGAATAACTAAGTAGTAGTTAGGTAGTTTACTTGTAACACAAATAGTGGTTTGGAGTTGTTCTCTATACTGAGTCTGTTATTGTACATAATAGAGATCAGTAGTGTATCAGTAATATTGACATAAGTAGTGATATTGCACATGGTAATCCTATTACACATAAGATATTGCACATAAAGATAAAGATTTAAACCCAATACACATAATACTGGATTCAACTCTGATACCAATGCTGGATATCAAACAACTCTTTGCCCCCAAAAAAAAAAAAAAAAAAAAAAAAAAAAAAACCCCTCCCCCCTGACTGAACCCCCACTCTTTATTGTACTGAACACAAAACCATATTCTTATAGCTTAACTAATTTTTTTTATCAACACAAAAATCTCCAAATAGGAGGGAAGGGACCACGTCTACACGATGTTAGCTTGTTTAAATACATGAGTAAATGTAATGAATTGCTTTGCTAAAGAAGTATTAAAGTGTGTAAAATGTGTAAACCTCTAATGCTGGGAGTTGACCTTGTGATCGGAAGGTTGTGTTTGAATCCCAGGACTGCTAGTGGCACCACTGAGGTTCCCTTGAGCAAAGTACCATCCCTACACACTGCTCCCCGGGCCCTGCGTCGCTGGCTGCCCTCTCCGGTGAATGGGTTAAATGCAGAGGACTAAGCAATTTCCTCCGGGACCAATAAAGTATAAAAAAATAAATAAAATTGTGGAGACACTGCTGATAAGCAATTTAGAATTTTTAGTATCCAGGACCTGGAAAAATGCAATGTGTCAAAACACCAGCAGGCAACATAATAGCTGTCTGTCCCAGCAGTCCCTAACACCAGGTTACATAAGGTGAAAGCACAGTAGTGCAAGCCAACCCAGTAACTATAAGGCTGTATTGCTATGCTTGCAGCTTGAAAAAACTGCCTTAGCATGAGATGCAGCGCTCCACAGAACGACACACTCTGATTGGACTATGATATTCAGAGTCACAGCTAGCACAACACTGTGGTAGAAAAAACAAATAACTCCCTTCCCCTGGTGATGCGTCCCCGGACCGCCCCATGGAACAAACAGCCCCACTTCAGATTGTTTTGAAGGAAATACATAAAAATACATAAAAACTAAATAGGGCCGTACAATATATTGCCTGATAATTGGTCTCTGCAATACTGACATCGCAACAGGCAGCAATATGCAAATGACCGTCAAACCAATCACAGTGTTCTGGCGGCCTGACAAATCACAGCTCCAGGTGAGTTACTGGGTGTTCTGATGAATCGAGGTCTTCAGGTAATCCAACAAAAGTCTAATTTTTAACCATTAAAGGTGTTGGCGAATACGTGCATGAATGGGTGGGGCTAATCTGCTGTAGTCAGAATAAGCTGATATTTAAATGTGTTGGTTTGGCAGCATCACAAAAACTGATTTGAAAACAGGCCGTTTTTGTAGCTCATTTTCCATCCATGGATTGCATGGATGGAGGACTAAACGTACCATCTGAAACAATATTTAAACTATTTCTGGATGTAAAAAGTGATGACATGGGCCCTTTAATCTCTTGAAAGCCACTGCAATTGCAATATGTAGCAGTAAAAATCGCAATACTGATATTTTGTCCATATCATGCAGCCATAAAACTAAATATACAGTTAACTTTTTCTGGCAAATCTGGCTTGGGTCTGATTCCCAATACTGTATAAGGGCTCATTTTTGTCATTTTAAAAGAAGAAAACAGAGCAAACAGTCCAGTTGAAGCAAGACAATCAGAGAAGTAGCACATAGGAAACATCACTAGCTTTAATTAATATCACATACTGCGATGTGTGATACTGCAGTATGTATGAAAAAGTGTCATGATACTAAATTTGACCAATACTGCCCAGACTGAGCTGCATTCAGATCCTAAGCAGCATGTTTCAGAGAAGCCTAGTTCTCAGAGGGAACTCACATTGATGCCTGCGATCACAATCTTGCTGGAGCTGTACAGTTTTATCCACACGTCCTGCAAGGCCCTCCAAAACTGCTCGCAGTGCTCCGGGCTCTTCCCATACATGTCCATGATGTCCAGGCCCGCAGAGAAAACCTTTGGCACTGCCTATAAACAAGACAGCATCAGAACAGAATGGCACACAGGGTCTTCACAATGGTTAAACCTGCAGACAAAACAAGATTAATAATATTGTATTCATTCAATCATCAACTGCACTAAATGTCGTCTTGTCCTGTTGTTTTGTTGCCTGTTTTTTTCTTACACTCTCTCTCCTGGCCAATTTGCACTCTGTGTATGTATTTTGTCTTGTCTACACTTTTGTAGCCTAGTGGTGTTTCTGTTTGTTCTTTGTGGGTCTGTTTTTGTTCTTTGTGTCGCACCATGATCCTGGAGGAACGCTGTTCCATTTCACTGTGTACTGTGTATATGGCTGAAATGACAATAAACCTACTTGACTTGAAGACGGCTGTTTTAAGAGCAGCGTCCTCTGTAACGACCAGATCTGCTTGCTAATCAACTGACCTATCCATTCTCTGTCCTCTGATCACAACTGCTGAGAAACAGGACAAGCTACTCAAAGCATCTCATTCAACCAAATAATTTGTTTGAGTTGATTCAGAACATTCAGTTTGTCGGTATAAAATGCTACACTAATGCTAGGAAATGAAATCCAGGCAGGGTCAAAATGACTGATGTTTACTTTAGTTAAATTACATTACTGCTTTTAAAATTACCATTTGAAATGAATTATTTTAATATGTGACCCTCTAGTGACCTACCGAGGTGAGAATAAATCCCCTGCAGCTCTTGTCAAGCTCGAGCTTCTCTAAATGGATAGAAAACTCTGTCAGGAAGTCCATGCTCATGCTGTTGACTGGAGGATTCTGGAACTTGACCACAGCAATGCCTGTGCAAAACATGAAAAGTGAAGTGAAAGTGACCATTCTGTCATACGTGAACAGCACACAGTGTGAACAGCACAAAATTCTTCCTCTGTATTTAACCCATTCATCAAGTGAAGCAGCAGGCAGTCAGGAACACAGCGCCCGGGGAGCAGTGTGTGGGGACGGTACCTTGCTCAAGGGTACCTCAGAGGTGCCTAGTGGTCTTGGGAATCGAACCCACGACTTCCTGATCGCAGGGCGAATGCCCTAACCACCAGGCCACCAGCTGCCCCGGTAGACAAATCTAGACATATCCACTATGACACCTCCCTTATCAGTGTCTCCTTCGTGACCTCTATCTACTTTATATTACATAGAGCACCCTTGGTCAACTAGGATTTGGTCAATTTCCTAAGTGCAAAAAGTTAATACAACACCCACATGTAAGTAAATATGACATTTCAAATTTTAATGCACAGTTACCACGTATTTGCTGAATTTCTTATTGGCTGATTGAGCATCTGAAACTGCAGAAAACTGACTCAAAGAGAAGACTATAAAAAGATATCTGAAAATGCTATGTTTTCACTTGTAATTTTCACTCAAATATCATTAAGAAACAGATGTTAAGGAGAACTGCTGATACAAGACCTGAAAGACCAAGAAAAAAAAAAAAAAACGGTCTGTAGGCTGTGATGCAGCAATTTATACAAATTTTCATGGTTTTGGAATCAAGCGCTGTGATCTGAGACAAGAACACAAGTTGCAAGAACTGAATAATTACTCAAATGTGTTCTTGACTCGCTCCAAATATTGAGGATGTATTGATTTATGACTTCCCAATGATCTGAATGTCCCATTACTCTCTGTGGCCTCAGCATGACTGGCAAAACATGCCAGGAGGTGAGTCAGTTCCATAAGTGTAAGTTTATCAGTTCTCTAATTTTAAGTACACAATGCATTATATCTGCTTTTGAGGTGAGAAACACACATTAAAGTTGGCAAATCTTTCACATTTGGTACAAAAAACACCTAATCAAAAGCCTGTTCTGACATCGTCAATATGAGATATGGTGAGTTATTCTTAGCTAAGTTCTTCAAATCCATTCTTCACATTCTTGATATTACAAAACACCAATTGTTTGGTTTGTGGACCACTTTTAGCACCACAGCAGTACAGTAGTAGTAGTAGTAAAGTTTAATGCCATATCAACAACAATGGTTACGTCATGGCAAAAAGGTATATTAAACAATGTTAATTATTTAATTTAATTAATCTAAGTAAGATTCTTTAAATCAATATTTGATAAAAAAAAAAATTCCAAAACTGTATGTGGTAGTAAGTTATTAAAAACATCTTCCAGACTATTTTGGCACTAAAATCGTTGCCTTGTGTTACTCAGAGCAGAACAACAAAGTAAAATATGTTTGACTGACAAGGCCATATTACAAAACTGATATGAGGGGGGTTCTTCACCTTTTAATAAAAAACCATGTGTAAGCCTATAATGACCAATACGACATCTTGTATAGACTCGCAGCAATACTGACATGGCAGCGGTATGATAATGTGTGTGTGTGTGTGTGTGTTTGGCACTGGTACGGGCATATCAGGCACAGCAAGGTTACTGAGATTGTTTTTTTTACCACGCCAGTATCATTGCCAAGTTAAAAATGATCCACCAGCCAAAAACATGATGCAAAGAATGGCTCAGTGGGTGCAAGGACTGACCACACATTTTTTTAAGAAGATTTATTAAGTCGTACCGGTACTGCTGTCCAGGTCCACCTTGATTTTGGACGACGTCGATGAGTTTCTGCTGTTGGAGCCAAAGTACGACAAAGCATAGACTCTGCCATGTCTAGCGCTTGCAGAGAGCTGGGAAAGAGACCCTAACAGAGAGACAAGTGACAATGTTCATTATATTAACCTAATAGATCCACTTCTGTCTAACATGCTTATAGTGGAGGCTTTGTTTCCTTCTGCATGGTCCCAGTTCAGGTTTTTTTTTTTTTTTACTTGGTTCAAATGTCCATTTGGAGAAAAGACGAGCAGGACACGGAGCAGTTTACAAGCCTGTAACTCCACATTAGACCTTCCTATACATCAAAAGTCTAAAAACAATAGCAAATGCAAGAACAATATCTGACGCCACATGCGGTCAATAAAGAAAACACATAAAAGAGAACTTAGAGATGTTTCTCCTCCTATTAAAATGCCCTTAAATAGCTTTACACCACCTCAAAACCCTAAATTACTGTCTGTGTCGTATAAAGTTTTGGAAAACGAGGTTAGGGAAGTTAGCTAGAGCCGTTAGCCAGTATAATGTTTATAGGCTGCATCCCAAACTGCATATTTCCGCCCTAGATAGCGAAAAACAGAATTAAATTAAAAATGCATTCAGTAGTGTAGTGGGTTAAGCACAAAAGTGTGTGTTTGGGGACACAGCAATGGTGACCTCAGTTCTGTTATCTGTGCTCGTAAAGTATTTTGACTGTTTTGATAGCACTGCAGGAAGGCTAATGTTCATCTGTTGAGCAAAATAATCTTCTTCACGACCCCCCTGGCTGATATGAAGCCTAGTTCTGTGTGAAAAACAACTGAAGAGGTCTATTTTCATAAATAATTTGATAACGTCCATGTATTATCATTAATGTTTGTATGTTTACTTGCAAATTGTCTAAAGTCATTCATGCACCCTTTCTTCTCAGAGAAGACCTGGGATGACCTTTGCCCTACTTCTCCAACCTAGTGGAAAGTTTTCCCAGAAGATGCCTACATGTGATATTCAGGTAGGGGTAGGGGTAGGGGTAGGGGCAGAGGATTGATTGTGTGTGTGTGTGTGTGTGTGTGTGTGTGTGTGTGTGTGTATACACATAAATCTAGGACCAATTGTGTATCACAATTAAAAATTCCTTTTAGGAATTGCAAAATGGTTTTGGGATTAATGATCTGAATCTCACATCGATAATATAAAAAAATAGTACCTTTAATTGAAGTAAATTTAGTTTAGGGAAACAAACGACAAGGACCTTGAATGGATGGGATGGTTCTTTGTTTGTAAATGACATGTGGATGAGAAGAACCTTTTTAAGCACCTTCAGATCTTAGAAAGCAAAGAGTTTTATGGCACTGCTCAAAGAATCGTGTTTTGATAGCAGTGCAGGAAGGCAAACATTCATTTGACGAGCAAAATAATCTTCCTCACAGCCCCCCCTGGCTGATATGAAGCCTTTTTCTGCATGAAAAAGAACTGAGGAGGTCTACTTTCATAAATAATCAGCTAATAATTGTTAATATTGCAGCCTTTTGCCTAGGACACCTCAGCTGACCTTTGTCCGACTTTCCCAGTCTAACAGAAAATCTAATTGTTGTGTGTGTGTAATTTATTTATTTATTTATTTATTACACATGTTTTGGCCAAATCTTATTTTGGCTAAATCTAGGACCAATTGTGTTTCACTATTAAAAATCCCATTTCACCTATTCTTAAATCTGGATCTCAGAAATTGTCCCATCCATACTTCATAAAGTACAGATCAACTCTCTTGCAAAAGAAGAGCAAAAAAATTCTTGCTAAAGTTCATGCAAAATGTTTTTGGGGTTAATTATCTCAATCTCACACTGAAAATATGAAAAAATAGAACCTTTAATTTAAATAGATTTAGTTTAAGGAAACAAACAACAAGAACCTTGAATGGATGGGATGGTTCTTTGTTCGTAACTGAGATGTGTGGATGTGAAGAACCGTTTTAAGCACCTGTAGATCTTAGAAAGCAAAGAGTTATTGTTTTGATAGCAGTGCAGAAAGGCAAAAGTTCATTTGAAGAGCAAAATAATCTTCCTCGCAGCCCCCTACGGCTGATATGAAGCCTGTTTCTGCGTGAAAAAGAACTGAAGTCTATTTTCATAAATAATCAACTCATATCCATATATTAATGTTAATATGTTTGTGTGTTTACATGCAAATCACTCATGCAGCCTTTCTTCTGAGAGGAGAACTGGGCTGACCTTTGTCCTACTTCTCCAAAAACACGCTTGGAACCGTTTCTCCTGGGAGGTTTGGAAACAAACAATGCATGCAGACCAAAAATGAGTCCCTGAAGTCAGATTAAACCCAAAAGACGAGTGTTATACGTACCAGAAGAAGAAAACCTCGCTGCTTGTCTCAACAGAGCTGCCATGTCTCTCACTAGCAAAGAAGAAACTAGCAGGATGAGGGGGGGCGTGTCATCTGCGTTTTCGAATTCGATTGGCTTATAAATCCATCAATCATCCAGAAAACCAATCAGCAAGAGGAAACAGAGTTTTGCAGAATGAGGCTCGGATTGACCATGACCTTAACTGCATGTGATAAAATGTGCAATATCCAATACAGTGCATGGACAAAAGTATTGGGACAGACCTGTTTTTCAAGGTTTGGGCTAGGCCCATTTACTTTCAGTGAAGGGCAGTCTTAATGCTTCAGCAGACCAAGACATATTTGACAACGCCATGCTTCCAACTTTGTGGACACAGTTTGGGGAAGAACGTTTTCTGTTCTAGCATGACTGTGCACCAGTGCACAAAGCAAGCTCCATAAAGACATGGTTGGATGAGTTCGGTGTGGAAGAATTTGACTGGCCCGCACAGAG
>JBBPCZ010126668.1:0-24543 GCA_037974445.1 Brycinus macrolepidotus | reverse complement strand
TCACTGTGTGTCTTAACAAACAAAAACATTCCTCTGAAACTGGTCAGGTTCAGGGACTGGACTGGAAATGAGAGTCTGAAAGTCCTCCAGGAACCCTGGAGAACTGTTCCTCAAGATTACATTAAACATACAAGAAAGTCTGGTTTTCTTGTATGAAGAAGCAAAATATGAAAAATGAGGGGTGGCCAAAGACATTTGCACAGTACTATATTTCACCACTTGTTCTGAAAACTGCTAATACATGCATTCTTGATCTCCTGCTGGTGTGGGTTCATGGCTGTTTCTTCTCATTACATGACACACAAAAGCGTGCGAGGGAATTCCAAAGACACATTCACATGCTTTACACAGTGAAAAAAACTAGGTGTTTTCCATCAGTACAATTAATACATTCTGGAATTCAGTTCCAGATGGCTGTGGAAAACACTGAAATATTTTATTTTCTTGCAATTACACCTCAGATGCTTAAGCTGTATAGAAAATGCTTTGAATTTTCCTCAGACGGTATTTTGTGCTCTGGGAAAACCCACAACAGAGACAGAGAGGAACTTACTGTATTGCAGCTTAATGGCTCATTAATGGCCCATAATAATTCAGCTTTAAAAATAATGTATGTATAATACAATTTGGCAAGCTGTTTAAAATTAAATTAGTCATCTCTGGTTCTGTCAGTCCACTTTCTCAAACGGGTGATTATCACCTCTAAAGCATCGCCGATATCCAAATGCATCACTCTATCACCCAGGCCTAGTACTGTACACACTATAGTAGGCTTTAGACTGGAACTTATGCTATTAAGGTCCTACTGATGTAGTAACATGGTGAGTAGTGTTCTAAACATAAATCATGCAAATGTGATGCCTGTGATAGGCACAGTGATTCTTCTTTGACCCTTAACCTGCATTAAGCAAATTTCTTTATTGCTGCCTGACAACTGAGGACGTGTTCAGCTCACCCTGGAGGCTGTAACTGACATGTCCGTCTGTGACACTCCGCTACCAAACTCCTCTGTCATCTCACACTTCACTGGAACTGTCGAAAGCAAAATATTTGTTACACAAGAACTTGTAAACGAGTGGAGAGCGAGTTTATGAGTGAAGCTTTTAAAGGAGACATAAAAGGTTGGGAAAAACGCCTGGAGGAAAGGCACCTGATTCTCTATTGTAGTCACACGTCACAGCAGAAGCGTAATAGCGGCACTCAAAACATATGCTAATGACCGCACTACGTTATGAGGACCGAAGTAACTTATACTGTACATTTATGTGCTCATCAGACGGCGAGCGGTTGATTTACAGACACACAAGTGATTAAATATATCCCCTAATCACTGTATTAATATACGAATATACCATCAATATATCGCAGTTGGTTCAGTGGTGGTGGCTCTGAATTCGGTGAAAACGGTTCTGAATGAAGATCAACATGAGTCACTCCGTTATTTATCCTGTGGATGTTTACTTGGATGCCCTGAGAGCAAGAGAGTGCTTATGGAGAGAAATCCCACTGCACCAATAAACATTATCAAATTTACAGTTGTGACTGGTTTGGAGATGGAAAAAAAATCCAGGAGTGAGGACAGAATGGATAGAACGAAAAAGGTTTGATAAAAAAACGCAACAAAATGGCAAAGAAGGTGATAAGGAACGAGAGAGGGTGAGGAGTGGGAAAGATGTGAATGATCTGTAGTTTATCACCTTTCTCAGTACGTGTAGTCTAATGATGCTCTTTCAGCACTGATAAAGAAAGAAAGCTTGGAGAAAACTATCTCTCCCCTCCATTCATCGCACAACCCTGGTTTATTTAGCATCTGCCTCTGAGGGGATGACACATTTCGCCTTATCTGTGTGAGGCAATGCTGGAGGCGAAGGCATGCCCCTCAGGTGGTACAGCGTCCCTGACTTTCCAGCTTTCAGCCCGCCGGGACCTCCTGCTGAGGCAGCAGCTCTGTTCTATCTCCCAGATGAGATCCAAACCCAGGGGAATTCCTCACACCACAGTCTGGCACTTTCCGCTCCTCGCGTCCGTTAGATGTGCTCAAGTGGGAGGTTGTCTCAATGTCCTTTGCAGACAAGCACCAAGGTCCATGGTTCCATGTGAGTTGACAGGATATAATATTATTAAAGAGTCTTTTCAAATGAGGATGGGCAGTCTGTTTCACAATGATGTCACTGGATGGCTTTCTAGTCTCAGAGCTCTGTGGGAGGAAACATAAAAGATGATGGAGCTGAAAGGAAACAGACTGTATTGTACTAGGTTGGAGCCAGAATTTGTCAAAACTGTGCCCTGCAAATTTGATTACAAATAATAAAGCTCCACAGAATACTCTTTAAGGAAGTCACTTTATGTATGACTTTGAAAAATCTAATTTACATATTTCCTCTGACACTAAAATGTAGTCAGTATTCAAAATGTGTGGGGTCTGAAGCTTGTTTAGTTTTCCACTGGAGCTACAACAGTAATGTAGCTGTGCAAACTGCATGTCTAAATCATTACACATTTGCCTCAAACTGCATCCATCAAATACGACTGGAACTGTGAAGAACCGGAGCTACAAGGCTAACACTGCTAACAAGCACTAAAAGTCAAGAGTCACCAAAATTATTTCCATAAATACTTTTGCAAAACTTCTCTCAACTTCTCTCCCTCAAACCGAATCCAGCTCTTCATTAAGATCACACAGACTTCTCAGTGTGGTTTAGGGCACAGTATGGATTATCCATAGTTACCCATAGTTATAAAAATGTGCAAAACTTTATAGCTGAAAGTTGCGAGTACCTACTTTAGGCAACAAATGTCATTCTGAAATCCGCCTTCCCTTCATGTCACATAGGCATATGGACACTACACATTATGTTAGTAATTTCTATGGAAACTAGCTTTTTCTGTTTATAAATAACTGTCAATCTTGAGTTTTCAAATGGGAATGAAAAAAAAAAACTAGCAACCATATACCTGTGTAACATATGAGCATGGAAAAGGGAGCTGGATTCTGTTAGGCAATCAACAACTGTTGTCTAAAATGGGTACAGTCTTCAGCTGCGCAAGTTTAGTCTATTTTAATACCTAACAGTAAGTCATATTTTGTCTACAAGTTTGTGCCACCTTAATGAAGACCTGGATGAGGTTTGAGCAGGTTGAGAGAAGTTTTGAGCAAATACTTACAGAAAAGATTTGGGTGACTACAGACGTCTAGCGATTGTTAACAACGATAACCTTGCAGCTCCAGTCTTAAACTTAAAAATGTGGACACTAAACATGATTCAGTAAACCAGCTAAATCTGTTGAAAATTGTGAAAATTAATTTTTTTGCCGAATCATTACTTTAACAAATGATTAAGATTTAGATACTCTACATTTGTAATTATGTAGTCTGGGGCAGCTGGTGGCCTAGTGGATAGGGCGCTCGCCCTGTGATCAGAAGGTTGTGGGTTTGAGTCCCAAGACTGCTAGTGGCACCACTGAGGTTCCCTTGAGCAAAGTACCCTCCCCACACACTGCTCCCCGGGCGCTGTGTTCCTGGCTGTCCAATGCTTCACTTGGTGAATGGGTTAAATGCAGAGAAAGAATTTCATACTGTTCGCACTGTGTGCTGTGGTGTGTCAAATGATCATAGCCATAGTGAAGGCTGAATATTGTCCGTCCATTTTCAGTTCCATTCAACACTAAAGAAGCTTTGGACTCCTAACATGTCTAGGCTGATTGTACCCATCTAGACTAAACCTTTGTTAAGAAGGACTATAGGTTATAATTGGAATAACATGCATGCAAAACAGACGTACGTGTCCTGAGGCTGAAGCCCGTTATTGCCTGTGGAGGAAGGCGCTGTTAGACCTTGCTGCGCAGGAGGCCCCCTGTGGGGTGCTCTGGGGTACTGCACTCTGACGAGTTCTTGGCTTTGTCCTTGTTGTTGTTGGGCTCGTTGTCTTTGATGATGTCATACTGACGGCAGAAGAGAGCTATCACACCTGAGAGAAGGAGAGAGAGAGAGGGAGAGAGAGAGAAAGAGCGAATTAGAGACTGAGATGCACAGAAGAAGAGGGAAGGACAGTGATAGATGGGTGGCGTCAGGGGAAGGAAGGAGATAATAGAAAACCTGGTGATGGATCACTCTGTTTGTGACCGAAAACATTACAAACCAATTATAAATGATCTCCAGAAGTGTGATGAGCAGGCACCATGATTTTTTTTTTCTTTTTCCTTGTGCCACATCTGTCATTTTTGATGATTTATTCTCTAGTCTTTCCACAGGCTTGATGGGGACTACACTGAGACTGGAAAGCCCCCGAGGTCCAATTAGTCCAAAAGAAACTCCCACTCAACTCGCCTTCCCTCACACACACACACACATGCTGACTGAGAGGTTTTCCCATTAGACCTCAGCCACTTTGTACACCATTCAGCAGGGAATGATTCAAACAACCCTTACTTGCAGCAGGAAAATATATCCATCACTGGATCAGAGCGAAGGGGGAGGGGAGGCGTATCTAATCAATCTCAGGACACTGATCAGCCACGCAAAGTCTGTTTTGATATCGTTTACTCACTAATTAATTACAGAGAGGCTGTACTGCTGCTCAGTTGATGTAAAATCGTTTCGTATATATGCAGTGATGGGGTGAAAAAAGTTACAGGTAGAACATAGTTCTTACTAATATAATATATTAATATATTACTAATATAACATGTTGTGGCAAGATATATAAATCTTACCTGCCCACATGATCAGGACCACCACTATAATAATGAGCTCTCCAGCCCTCAGCTGGGCGGCCTGGCCGACCTCCTTCATCGTCACCTCATCTGACAAGAGGAGAAGAGTGATACATTTACACACACACACACATACATACATACACACACACACATATGGTGAAACTTTAGTGAAAAACCAAATTAACAAAAAGCAAACTATCATATCACTAGTTTGAGACCGAGAAAGCATGATATCGATGGCCTATGTCTTTTTTGCAGATGAATGGAAAAAAAAACATATTAGATATTAAAATTATGGTGGATTATTACAACTGACAACATATTTTACACACACACTGAGGCATGTAGTAGCTGTGCAGTCACTCTACTAGAGCCAAACATATGAATTTGTAGGGAATAATTTCATTTTAACCATTTTGATATTTTCACTAAATTATCTTCAGTATTTCAAAACACAGGGTGACGTGCAAAGTCCTGGCTGGGGAGAGTAATTTTAGTGTGCAGATTTTAGGTTGCAGATTATTTATTGGCTAATATCAGGTTCATTGTAAGGTACTGATGACCTTGAACATTGTTAGTTGTTGCCAGACTTTTCTTAGTTTTAGGAATTTTTTAAATGACCTCAGATAAGAATGTTTGCAAAATAATCTAAAATATATATTTATAAAGTGATGTAAAACATTAACATAATGAATTTAAATCATTTAAATTATTGGTATCAGCCCAAATAATACTGGTATATAATTGATAAACTGGTATATAATATATAGTTCATAGCTTTCTATCTCCAGCCAGATGTGAGACAGGAGAATTCCACACAACCGATTTGAGCAGCATCTATTTTGTGTTGTGGACTGATGACGAATACGACTAGTGAACAGCTCCAGCCTTGATCACCATCTGAGTTTCAGAGGTTTCCTTCAGGGCAGACTTCTCTAGCCCTTGCTTTCAAAGTGATGTCTCACATCGCCAGGAGAAGAGACCGGGTCCTACTTCTTGGAAGCAGATCTAAAGAGGCTGCTGGTAATTAAGATAATTTGTGAGTTTCCTATTTGTGTTCACTGATTAGTCTCAGACGAGCCCTGGCGGAGAGGCACTCTGCAGTGGCCTGCCGGATTGATGGAGCAGGAGTGTCTCGTAACGAATAAAAGAAGTTCCACTTGTCTCTTTTCTGCTCCCTGTCCCTTTGGATGAAAACGTCGATACCCTTCAGGTAAAATGAAAATGTTATCGGTTATTTCAGGCTTCTGAGCAGTGGAAGTCTAGGCATTTTTCAGCTCACCATCAATGTCAATACATGTCATGAGTCCAGTAAGAAAAACAACGTGAAGCCACCCTGAAGCGGCGGGCAGAAGGGGAGGCGTACGGAGAGAAAGATTAACTGTCCGTGTTCATTAGCCACCCTCGAGCCATGTGAAATGAAGTGAAGCCTAATATTGCCTGCTTGATTAATTGGAGAGTACTGTAGTGCTAATGGCTGATTATGAAACAGTGTTTTTAGTAAATGCTCCTGTTATCTGCTTGTCATAGTTGACATGTGGCATCAGCTTAATGTGACCCTGCCGTAAAGCAGCCTGTGTGGCCCAGTGGCCAGAATAGAATTGTTTTCCATCCAGGAAAAACATCTGCTCAACTGGAAGATCCCCACAGAATATTAGCATGCGTCAATGCTATTCATAGCATTTGGTGTCCCTGTAAAGCTCTCATATACAGACCTGTGCAAATGTCTTGAGTCACCCCTCATTTTCTAATATTTTGCTTGCAAAGAGCCAGACTTCACCAATTTCAGAGCCTGACCAGTTTCAGAGGAATGTTTTTTCTGTTAAGCCACACAGTGACCCACATATGAAACATTTAAGCAGGTTGGAACTCCTTTATCTAGGCTCTTTGTATCTTTAGGCACTTTGCAGCCTGTCACAGCAAAACATTTGTTCCCATTTCTTTAATTTAATTTACTGAATATACCAAAGATAAAGACAGTTTGGCAGGCATAAAACAGTATTTTTGCACCAGCAAGGTGACTGAACGGAAAATCTAAAGAAATGAGGAGTGCCTCAAGACTTTTGCACAGCACTGTATACAGTCCATTATTTGCATTATATGAGTCGCTTATCCTTAACCAGAATTGCGAGGGATGCTGGAGTCTATCCCAGCGGCCATAGGCAGGTATACACAGTCAATATTGTAATTCATTTTGAAAGGAGGTGGTCAACATGTCACTTAGTAATCCGTCTACAATTGTGCAGAGTGAAACAGATCTATAAAAACATGTTGACTTTTGTTTGCTTGTCAGTTTGCTTTACCTGGCTTTAGGATGTTCTCCTGAAGGCTCAGATTGTTTGTCTGAGGTTTTATGACTCATGCTAGATGGTTCTTGGAAAATACCGCTTGGTCACTCTCTGCGTCTCAGAGATGGATGTGGGAGTTCGAAGAAACGTTGGCGGCTATAGCCGAGCACTCGCACACGTCTGGAGTTAAAAAGGGGCCTCCAGCAAAGCTCCGCTTGAGCTTTCCTGCCCCACCATAGCATTTTCTCATCACGCTCCATGTCACCTCCATCCCTGCGCAGTGTGAATCATGCCTGACCCCTCACTGCACAGCCAAGGTTTCAAGTTAAATGTCAGAGCCAGTTACCCCAGTTATTCAGTGCTGGGAACCCATGCACTTAATAAATGCTGCAAAACCCCGCTAACGTATCTCGCCAGCAGAAATGTGTCTGAATAAGCGATTCACTAAATGGATTATGAAACATAAAATTGGCCATATTGCGCGTTTCTTTAGATAAGACAGGCAGTCCTGCAATAATGTATTATATGAATGCACGAACGCAAGCAATATTGTCTGTATTACACTGTGTTTTTAGAGTGGCTGTATAACAGCCACCCTGTTGTGTTTATCCCCTCATGCTGTTATGATTCAATGGAAATGATTTGGTTGCAAAACATCTTTCGATCTTTTTTTTTTCATAAGCTGACCGTAACCTTTGCTTTATTGCATTGGGTATATGTTCTTCCTTAATAAACGGGAACATTTTAAGAGGTTATATTTTGTCGAAATGTCAGATATTGAGGCATTTACCCCTGACTTACCAGGGCTTTTGGAGGCGAGCTTTTCAGATTCTTTCGGTGTGCGGAAAAGGACAGGGTCACTGGGAGGGCTGGTGCCACTCATACTGATGGACTGCACGTGGACAATGTACTCTGTATCCGCCTCCAAATCCCATAATGCACAGGAGCGAGTGGTGGTGTTCACCTCCTGGATGAAGCGCATCATGCGCACATCCTTCTTCTACGACAGACCAAACACAGATTTCGTTTTTTTCTTTCCACATCAGTGTTAAGGCAGTATATATGTGCACACATTTCACAAAACATTTAAAAATATAGTAATGATATAAAGGTCCATAATTTCCCTGCTGCCTGAAGGACACCAGTCAGTTTTGTAATTTTACAAATCTGAAAAAAAAACAAGACAAACAGCTCGCCTCTAAATACTTAATAAAAGTCTTAAAATGTAATTTGCAAGTGAGCGCATATGATGTCTGAGCACTATTTTACATCTTAATAACAGAATAAATTAGCATTCGTTACTGAACTGTAACCTGCAGTGCAGTAATTACTATAAATGCACAATGACAAATAATACTGATGTCAACAAATGAGTGCTTTAAAATAATTAATGCATCAGAGAATTTGGATTCGTCTAATATTTCAACTCACTATTTGATGACTTGAAGGGATGCTGGGCTACTGAGGTAAAGTCTGCATTTGATTAATGTTTGCAATTCTACAGAAATAAATAAGTCAAGATTATCTGTAATGCAAAATCTGTTGCGACTGAAAATCTCAGACTGAGGAACTTTCTGTGTGTGCGTTTGCTCACTGCCACCCTCTGTATAACTGTTACAGGCCTATCTCCATTTTACCTTGCATTTCTAAGCTTTTGTAGAAGCTGGTCAGCTAATTCAAGCAGCTAATTCTTCAAGTGTATAATGTTTTTACCAGTGTTCAGTCAGGTGTTCGCTCAAGTTATGGATGTGTCACTTATGTTTTAAAAGTTTTAAATGACATTACATCTGCACTAGGGGCTAAACTACACTGTGCAGCAATATTTTTGACCTTGCAAAAACTTTTGAATCATGCCATCTTATTAAAAAGATGATAGCATAGGAGTCTCCAGTCACATCTTGGCTTGGTTTTCAAATCTCACCAATGGGGTACACTGTGTAACTCCAGACAACCATCTCTCTCAGCCTCTTAATGTACCTTCAGGTGTTCCCCAGGGCTCAATACTTGGTCCCACTCTGTTTTCTATGTTTATTAATGATATTCTGAATGTTGGTAATATCCCTCATATTCATTTATATCCTGATGATACAATCCTGTATATCACAGGTCCTTCTGCTGACGTGGTAATAAAATCCCTTCAGGATAGCTTTCTAAAAATACAGCAGGCATTTACTAACCTCAGTTTATCACTGAACGCTGTCAAGACTAAACTTATGATGTTTGTTCAGAAAGTCACTGTATTTCCCTCTACCTTGTATTTTGCCACCAGAGATGGAATTATTCTCAAACAGGTTACTGTCTATTTGGTTAGATGGTCCTATGACCTTCTCTCACCATGTAACCCTGCTGCAGTCTAAGGTCAAGGCAAAACTTGTATTTCTGAATAGAAATTGATCCTCTTTTACACCTGCTGCCAGACGCATGACTGACCACACTTTTCTTATTTGATTATGGGGATACAGTTTATAGAATTGCTGGCAAAGGAACACTTAGGAAACCCGATACAATCTATCATTCTGTTATTTGATTTGTTACGAATACACACCAGTGCCTTTTGTATTCTTTAGTCAAACGATCCTCCTTACAGACTCGTCATAACATTCACTGGTTCACACTTGTTTATGAAAGTCTACTCACCCCCACATTTAACTCAAGTTATAACAGACAATTTCCATGCCCACATACAACACATGGCATTCTCTCTGCATTAGAATAAGCCTCCTAAATCTAGCACCTCCTTTGGCCTGTTGTCATTCCACTCTGTGGCAGCTAATGACTGTAATTCATTACAAAAAATGTTTCAATTTGTATCTGTTATGGTTTTTAAGACAGACACTTTAATGATAGCTGTAAATGTTTTAATTCTTCTTAACATTTGCTATGGTTCAAGTTTTTTTTTTTTCATAATTTTTTTTTTTTGCTTTGTTTGTTTTACAGGTGCTTTCTGGCACTTGCCAGGCTGTAACTGTAAATTAGAAACTGTTCTTAAAGCCTTGCCAGATAAAATAAAGGTTATAAATGAATCAAACAGATGAGAGAGAGAGAGAGAGAGAGAGAGAGAGAGAGAGAGAGAGAGCGTGAGTAAATGTACGAGTGTGTGTGTGTTATGTGTGTGTGTGTGTGTGTATATGTGTGTGTTTGTGTTTTAAGTATTGCTGATTTGTTTCTGTACTGTTGAATTTATAAAATGATATGAGGTGCTGAATAAATTAAGCTATTATTATTATTGTTATTATTACTATTAGTAGCAGTAGTAATAATTTTATTGTTAGCAGCAGTATTATCTTGTATTATTATTAGTAGTAGTAGTAGCATTAGCAGTAGTAATATCAGTATTGGTATTGTTATGACTATTATTGTTACTATTATCATCATTCGTATAGATGTTATTATACGAATCAGCATAATATCCATATTGGTGCATTCCTGGTCGTTACACATTTTTGTCCCTGTATTCCAGCACACTGGAATTAAAATTACATTTTAACAGTCATACTGACACAAGGGGCAAAAGTTACCAGACAACTGGTTGCAAAGTTGTTCCTTTGCCATGTCTTTGCTTCATGAGAGCTCACAGATGTCTGAAGCTGAGCCTGAAGTAGATATGATATTTGTAGCTGCTGTCTCTAAACGTGAGGATGAAAGAAACAGCAGCTCCTGTATAAGTGTAAAGTGACCATTTGTCATACGTGAACACGCCACAGCACACAGTGTGAACAGCACAAAATTCTTCCTCTGCATTTAACCCACTCACCAAGAGAAGCAGCGGGCAGCCAGGAACACAGTGCCCGGGGAGCAGTGTGTGGGGACGGTACCTTGCTCTAGGGTAACTCAGTGGTGCCACTAGCAGCCCTGGGATTCAAACCCACGACCTTCTGAACGCAGGGCGTGGGTTTGAACATGACCTTCTGAACCCAGCAATAATTCCAGTCATGAAGAGAAAGAAGATACTCAGCATCTGGTGATGTCTATGGGCGACAGACTTCAGACAGTCGTCAACTGCACGGGATTATATACAGTTTTATTACAGATTATGCTAATTAGTAAAATTAGGTTTCCTTATTAGAGAGGCTATGTATAAAAGGGATATGATACTGCTGTGCTTAATCCAGTATTGGTGAAAATACCCTCAAATTAAGATTCTGCACTTTATTAACACCTTGTCGTCAAATTTCAAATTCAGTGTGACGTAGTTCAGAGCAAAAATGTGTCACTATCCAAAGGATCTGCACTGTATGCTTTTACAGACACACAGACACTGGTCTGCACCTTTAATAATGACTCACAACACTATAAAAACTACCATTATACACACATAGCCACTCTGTGTATATTCTGGGTTGGCTTCCAGGCACGAATCAAGTCTAGTCCTTGACTACACAGCAGCCTGAAGGGAGATTCTCCACTGAAAGGAAGTCTAATCTGGTCTTCATCTCTTTCTGAGAAACTGTTTCAGTGTTCAGTGTGGAATTAGAAGTAATTCCTCATTACTGGTCCGCACAGACTGCTGGTCAGCCTCCTCAGACCCACTGCTGGACACACATGACCACACATTTTATTAAAATGGAGATCTCGATTTGCTGCTCAGTGTAATTTAATTAAGCAGCAGCTTGGATTCTGTATGATAGTACTGTATGGATATAAAAGCATGTATATAACTGCAATACTGCAGTGGCACATCAGTCATAATCATGCATGTTTTCCGCTAGAGCTCAGCTAAACGCAGCGCATTTTAGCTCTGAGGCTGTAACCGCAAAGCTTTTGCATCCGCACAGACCACAGGCAGCAAGCTATAGGAGACGCACAGTCATCGCTCTCGGGTTTCTGTTTTACCGCGAGCCTCATGTCAGCAGACACGTGTACGAAATAGCCCTCAAGCATTTGTCTCTCGCATTCTGCTTACTGTGCCGCGTGGTTTCTGGCACAAAACACGCCTGCTTAGCTGCATCAGAGTGGTTGATGTATTAGACTCAGTGATTCAGAGCGGGCGGAGCAACCAAGTTTAATAAGTTAAGAATCATGTCAAGATTTCTTCAAAATATCAGTGAAGCATAAAATATGCTAAGTTCACCCTCACACCATCTGGATGTTAAAAATGAGCCACTGCGACAAAACTACTGTCAAATAAACACAAACACACACCCTGTGGGTCTGTTTTACAAACAGAAAGCAATTATTTATTTGTTACTTTTATTTAGTTACTTATTTATTTGTTCATTTGAGATTTCTTTATATGGTTGTAAAAGCTATTTATTTTGATATCTGAGCTTTTTATTTTGTTATTCATGTTGAAATGCAAGATTGTAAGAACTCTTTACTATGTAAGAATTGAATAAATATACATATTGCTATTTGCAAATATGACATGTTAAAGAATCGTAAGAATCGTGATCTCAGTTCTAAGCAAAAAATGATCATGATTTCCCTTTCATCAATAACTATGCAGTCCTAGCTGTCAGTGCTGTCAGATTTCAACAATAATCAGTATATAGGGACATGTTAAGGTATATCAGACTGATGACTGATGTATTCAGTGTTTCTACTGGTAACATTTCTCCATGGCGTTCCACCACGCCTAAATCTTTGATGTCACAGCAAAAAAAAATCAGACTAATCTAATCCAATGCCTTAGTGACTCATCAGGGAAGCCTAATTCCCACCCCCCATGCACACATTATGCAATTTAGTTGGTTAATGACACTAACGTGCTACATTATCTTTATGATTATGCAGGTTTCTATTGCAGATTTGCACGGAATAGAAGAGATTTCTAAAAAGTTAACCAAACACAAACACGGTCTGTGTTATTTTTTTCCTGAGTGTGAATTAGCTGGGTTTTCTCCTCTCATCTCCTCTTAGTCATGTCGACTAAACATTGTGACTGATCTACAGGGTCTTAGCAATTTTGGCACCGTGATTTCAATCACATCCACCGTAGCAGCCATGGTAGCATTTACCTGGAGGTGATGGAAGTATACGATGAGCAATAACAGAAACACATCCCTCTTACACCTGGCAGCACCATGTACCAGGGATTTCTGGAATGATTTTACAAAGTTCATTTAGAATGACTTGGAATCTAAATATCATGCAAAAATTAAAAATTGTAATAAATCTATAGAAAATGTCTATAGAAATTTCTATACCTTGTATCAACTGTAAAAACATCTCCGTTCTCTCATCCGACCACACGAAACGTGTCATGTCACGTCACGTGACTTAAATGCGAAAAATGTGCTTCGTCTGAAAATCTTTTAGTGATAAAAGTATTGATTTTTCTGAAATTCACATTTCCATTAAGCAGGTTAATGAAAAGTCACCTGTTTAGCAGACACGCTGATAAAGTTCTTAGGATTTTCCAAGGAAAGAAAGCACAGACGCGGCAGTTACACAGAGCAGGTGTTTAGTTAGGTGGGGGGATGGCAATGTATCTCTGTCCTCTCTCTCTCAGGTTCAAGCTGGGTTAATTTAGCTCTTATTCTCTCTTTCCTTTCAGTAACCACCACACTGCAGCCCGAGCTTATCTACACACTTTATGGCAGACTAAAATAACATGACTACCAATAATGGCATACACTTTTCTGCGGACCTGTGCTCATCCTTCTCTCACACACCGGCAGAGACTCACTTCCCACAACAAACCCACTAAGTCACTGAGTCACACACACAGGTGCAGTTAGGCTGTTCTTGAGGAAGCACTGAGGACCTAATTTAGCAGGCACTAAAAAAAGGTATATATAATAAATATTATCCAGTACTGTACAAAAGCCTTAGACACCTTTGCAAATTGTTTAAAGTCATTTTTCTCTGTGCATGATAATTAATGTGTCTTTCTTCTAGAAAAGCTAACATTAGAATAAATGCAAACAAACAAGAAAGCAGTAAAAAAACTATCAAGATTTGTTCTGGGTAAGGAGAACACAGGTTTGGTTCCAGAATTCTCTTTAATTTAATGAAGGACTGATTGCGTCAAACCAGGTTTCTAATGTAAAGTACATTAATATACTGTACATAAAATCACTATTTACTGTATAATGTTATTTGTATTTATTCATTTTAGCTGTATTTAGTCTATTTAGTAATATTAATGGGAAGAAACACTCACTGCTCATCTTAACAGTTTTTAAATATTATCTTCACAGGTGCCACAGACTTTTGCACAGTACTATGTGTTTATACACACACACACACACACACACAGACTATGAGGGAACATGGATTAGGAGGAAGGGACAGTCTGCATTTTTTCATTAGTGCCCCCACCACCACCACACCCTACCCCATCACTCTCCATCAAAACATCATTTTACCCTAACCTTTAGCATGAGGATAAAATGCTAGACCCTCAGCTTACACACCTGCCCTTTCAGTTTGATGCACTTTATTCGTTTGTACCTGCTGTGTGATGGCGAAGCCGATGACTGGGTCCCCCTCCAGGATGTCCCACGTGACCATAGCCGCGTTGCCCTCCAAGGTCTTGATGGTCACATTGAGCGGAGCAGACAAACTGTCTGTAGATAAAAGTGACAAAAGAAGTGAGAGAAAAGGGTGTTGAGAGGGCATCCTATCACATCTCCTTTCAACAGTTCCGGTCCACAAGGAGCATATCGGAGAACGTCTCCATCTCATGTGATCAACTGGAAAGATCACCCTGCTTTTGACGTAAGTGCCCCCTCCCTGGTTCCTGACATCACCCAACACTTTGTTTTAAGGTCCGACTCTTGGAAGCTCTGTTCCGAGGATGCACTCAATCGATGCTTCCATAATGTTTTGCTTTTATTTACTCATATGGGAGCACTCAGATTGTTATCTGAACGAGCTTCTGTCTTTAACGGTCAACAAACAAACCGAACGGCTCAGCACAGCTCTCAGCAAGGGCTGCCGTCTGCTTTTTGCCTTTGTGTTTTGTCCTCATGAATTAAATGAGAGCCATGCAGAGAAAAGGCCTCAGATGTTGTGACTGTGCTGTCGTTCGTCTGAATAGTAAAGAAGTGATGCATAAATCACCACAGTTAATACCTAGTCATCCCCAGCGTTCCCAGGGAGCAGAGCAGAACAGCGTCTGCCTTATGTCATCTATCAAAACATCCCAAATCAACAACTACCAAGTGTGGAACATTTTTTTAAAAGAACGAAAAAAAACACAGTTAAGAAAGTGTGGGAGAAAAATGAGCCTATAGGAGGTCCTTTAAAAGGAGGGATGTCTCAAATTCTGTGTTTGGCGTAGGTAATCGTTACTTGAAGAACACTGACCAAGTGCATGGCTTGTTAATAGTCCTGTTTCCTTGGATTTAGCGCAGCACTGCATGTGAAACACTGAATAAAACTCATTGTACCCAGGGTTTTTGACAGCCATTTCCAAAAGCAGCACTACTTACACATTTTGTCTGAATATTTTGACATTTTGCTTTTTTCGTGGCAATATACAATTTTTCATGCATTCTAGTGCTAAATTATTAAGAAAAATATAATTTACTAATTTTGTAACATAAATATTAACGTAAATTCAGCTAAATTTCCTGTATAAACTGTCTAAATGTTTTAGTACTGTCGAGAGAACACAAAGCAACCGTATACTGGCTGCTGCCCTGTGACGCATCTCTGGCAGATGCAGTCCAACACTGATCAAAGCTGTGAAAACGACATCGCATACCAAAGAAAATGTGCTTGCATGAATTAAAGTACAGTATATATCGGTAACATCGGTATTTTACATTCTAGCACTGCGGGAGACAGCAGTTCAGTGTGCACTGTACAGTACGTATACGGGTTTACCTTTACATTATTTTTTTTAAGGGTAATGTATTAAGCTGAATTTAAAATGAAATTAAAGTGTTTTGGGAGAATATCTGGGGGCATATTTAGGGTTTAGACTATAAAAATAGGCATTTATAAGCTTTTTTTTTTTTTACCACATCACAAATTTGTGGTTTTTCACAGTTCGCGGGTGCTCTTGGAACGTAACCCCTGTGAATTTCGAGGGTCGACTGTAATCCTGAAACGTGTATTGATATAAGTATTGTGAAACAATCCTGAATAGTATGTCAATATAATCCTGAAAAGTACTGTGATTTAATTCTAAATTATGATAACAATCCTGAAAAGTATTGATACATTCCTAAAAAGTATCCTGATATAATTCTGAAAACTATGGTGATATAATCCTGAAAAGTATAGTGATATAATCCTGAAAAGCACTGTTATATAATCCTAAAAAGTATTGTAATATAATCCTAAAAAATATGGTGATATAATCCTGAAAAGTATATTGATATACTCCTGAGAAGTATTGTGATATAATCCTGAAACGTATTGTAATATAATCCTAAAAAGTATTGTGATATAATCCTGAAAACTATCATAATATTTTCCCTATATCGCCTACCTCAGCTTGGGACCTGGTCTGAAATATGCTTTCATTGTGTTGTGTACTCACAAAGTTTGTTTGTCTGTTGAATTCAAGATTTATGGTGTCACATTGGGGCTAGTGATGTAAGCCGTTTTCCCTTTGGGTTGCAGGTGTTCCATATACATATGTTCCAATCGCCAGAAATAGCAGACATCAGTCCAGCTCTACAGGAGGTGTTCCACAGAGCAGGATGGATTTATACATGCCCTCAGGCACAAATAATTTTCAAAAAGAGGGGAAGAAAAGCTTAAATGTCTGCGTCATTGCTGATATAGCCTTGAGATTTCTGCGATGACGTCTGGATTCAGCACAATGTCACTGCGGAGCTGAGGACCTGGCATGGATTGGCTGGGGAACTGAGGGAAACCTAAGACTGCCTACGAGCTCCGTGTGTGAAGCAAATCCTAATCAGTTCCAGTCAGTATGAAATCCAACAGCACAACATTTTCCAAGCACAACATTTCACTTTTAGGCTGGCATTAAAGTGTTAATGAACTTCTGATACTCTACATTAAAACTATGTTTAGTAGGGATGGGTATGTTATGATTTTACCGATACTGATATCAATACCGATATTAGTTATCGACACTGATACTTATCAATACTCTTGATAACTGACTGATACGTTGATCCTATTCTCCATGCATAAAGGTTCAACAGTTATTTTATTATGTCTTTTTTTGAGAAATAAACTAGACTGTGTCCTGAGTTTCCTGTATATATAATGAGGGAGGAGCAAGCGCTACAAACATCAGGTCAACAAATGTCGACTGATGTTAGAATGCATTAACGCTGCATAAACGCCGATAACAGTACCGCTTATTCAGGAGCCTGCCCTTATTTCAGTACTGACTAGTCATGATCCGTTACCGATTTAGTACCAATTTAGATTTCAATACTCATCCCTAATTAACCTGATGTGGCTTGTTTCGACTGGGCTGTTATTTTTCATATTACACCAAAAGCAGTCTTACATAGTGCATTTACTGCCACTGCCACAGGGGCATCATCATTTTATGGAATTATTATGGATGTGATGCTTCGGATATAAACTACAAACTGAATACTTTTGTGTCACCAAAACCAAGATACTGGTACAGAAGATACAGTTCCCAGCTCTGAAATAATGATTTTGAGATTCTTTGATTCAGATGAAGTGGACGGTTTGTGTTTGAAGTCTTTCCTTCATGAAACAGAAGGGATGATTACACACCCTTTGGCTCTGCTTCCACAGGCCACAGGACATTTAAAGCATCTGTCTGCTGCTGAACACCAAGTTTGTTTTATGGTGCTTGACAGAAGATGGGGACTCATGTCGCATGTTGAGTCACGAATCGACTTGGACTCCAGACTAAAGACTAGCGAAATTTTAGACGAAAACACAAAAACTAAACTGATTTAATTACGACAATCAAACTAAAAGTTGGATTTCTAACCTGACACGTTTCATTTTGCTGCGGTCATGCAGAGTCATTACAGCGCAGACCTCTACCTGCCTGTACTTAACCTTCAGTTTGACGAACAAAATTTAGCTAATTAGGGATGGGTATCAAGAACCGGTACTTTATTGGTACCCATTCCTGACTGATCAATACCAAAATATGGATGAGGTCCTGGACAAATAGTGCTGCTGTTAGTGTTTATGCAGCATTAATGCATTCTAACATAGCTAGCATTTGATGCTGGATTGGGAGGGACGGGAGCAGCGCTCTGCACATCAACATGTGATGTTTTAGAGTAGTATCTTCAGATGTAATTAAAAAAGAATAATAAATTAACACTTACTAATTCAATTTCTTTTAATTTCTCTAACGCAAACTCTTTAAAACTTCAGCTGGATTATGAGGTAGTACACTTGTCATACAAACTACAGACTTGCTAAACTTGTCACACCTGACAAGTTATTTGGCATTTACTTTTGTAAGCTAATAATGAGACTAAATTATATATATATATATATATATATATATGTTATAGACTCCAGCAAAATCCAAAAAACTCCTAAAAGACTCTAAAGTCTTAACACTTGACTCAGATTTACACATCTGTGTCTCAACACTTGACTCTGACTTGCATGAAGCAACTTGTGAAAAATCTCTGGTGCTTGAATACACTGCTGTTAATGTTTCCCATGTTGTTCTTTGTTACTGTATCATGATGTCCCAGTGCGTTCAATTAGTTTAACTGAACCCCATTGCCTGGTAATAGCTTGTCTCGCTGGACTTGCATGAGTGATCTATATTCCCCATGAATCACGGACTACGCAAAGTGCATTGGTCTGTCCCCGGAGACAAATGTGTTTTGAATCTATTGATTACCTCCTAGGCTATGCACTCGACCCAAAGCTCCTCGACCCTCCTGCATATTTCATCTGCTCACTGCAGCTTCCATGTGCTCCCAGTCAACTGACGCATACTGGAGAAATTCATGTTTATACTTTTAATGGTATCCTGATGATGATTCTTAACCTTATAAGGGTTATAATTATTCCTATAATAACCTTAAGTCCATGCTGGTAAGAAATCAAATACACTAAACCAATGAACAATTACAAAACTTGGATGAAATTTCTACCACTTAGGAATTTTAAGTCTATTTTCTACTAAGATTTCTGGTTTCTGGCTTCTGGCTTCAACCTGGTGAAGTGATGTCACCACTAGCATTTTTGCAAGGTTGTTCTGATACAAAGGGTGTTCACTTTCACACTGAGGGCCACACACAAGGCCACATTAAAAAGCTGCAAGGTTTTTAATCATAGTTGCAATCTCCTGCGCAGGCCTGTCTGCTGTAGGTTTATCTGTGGCAGCGTGAGTGTGAGCTGTGTGAGAAATACAGGACACGGACATCGCCGGTTCCCCTCCTCACCACCTGCACCTGCGGCAGTGATTTACTCCACCAGGGCCGAGCTCTGAAGATGCTGGCATGGACTGGTTGCCTCCTCAGCCCTTGGCCATGCCAGGCCTCATAAATAAAGCAGCCTCTCAACATCTATCTCTGCCTCAGGCGGACGAAAGGGACGATTTACTGTGGCACATTTCAGTCCATTCGTGACATACAGCCACGAATCTTGAGCTTGAGAATGCTGTAAATGTGGCCTATCAAAATGAGGTTTTTAGACGCAAACACAGCTGCAGCGTAACAGCTGTTTCCTAACGGTGTGATTTCTCGTTGTTCGTGCATCAGCGTCTGATTGCAAACAGCTTTTCAGGGCGCTTTTGAACAACAGCCTAAATGAATTTGTTAAGAGGGTGAAGAGGGGAGCCCAGACCTGCCTGATGAGCCAGTGTGCAACTGTAACTATAGCTATCCTCACTCATCACTCCCTGTGATTAACTTACATAACACTGCCCTTTTACAAATGAGAGACACTGATTCACTAACTAGAATGTGTGGAAAGAGAGGAAAAGGAGGACTACAGCGGGAACCAGCCAGCTCAGAGCAATAAGAAAGATCGTTAGACTCAAACTGGGCAGGCAGTGAAACTGGATTTCTTGAGACAATTCTGACATTATTCACTCTTACATACTGCATAAACCTTAAACGCCAAACAAAAATGGGGCTAAATTGCTTCTAAAGATGGTAAAATCATAAACTTCAGCAAAAGCAGACTAAGAAGCCAGCAGATCATTGATTAGAGAAAGACCTGGTCACAAAAAGCCTATAATGCTATTAACAATAAAACAGCACACTAATATTTTCTGTAAAGAAAGAATGAAAAACAGAAAAGTGTCAGTAAATGTGTATAGGAAAATAATACATACAGTACAAGGCATAATTAAGTAATTAAGTAACTTCTTAATAAAGTGAAGGATATTTTGATAGAGGTAAAAAATGTTAATCGTAGCTCTCAGTTTGGACCGTATATGGTTTTTCATTGAAATATTTAATATTTTAGGGTTTGCCTGAGAACTGTGACATCTGCCTTCAAGTGCTACCATTATTGATGACACTGAATGGAACAAATGCAGACTAGAAGAGTGACAATTACAGATGTAACAATAAAGTTCACAGTTCAATACATTCACCATATGTTCAACAAAGTAAGACTGAAAACAAGAAAAGATGACATTTTAATGAAGAAAAGTTATGACTGCATTCAGTCGTGGCACAGTTTACTAATGAGACACGAGCTGGAAGTCGGTGGGGGCGTGATGTATGACATGAACATGCTGGACTGGGTTGTTGATTGGCGCTGGTTGAACACTGTAAATAACGCATCAAATGTCATCATTTTTAGAATGCTTCTTCTCCCTGATGCATCACATTTTCGCATTGTGATATGGTACATCGATGCATTGTAACATGCATTATCAATGCAAAAATGTGAGAATGCATTGCAGTGAATAGACATTCTATGAATCATGCTATTTGACCACAGTTCGCTACCAATTAAGTGCTGTAAGAACATGATAATGGCCTTTCCTTCAAATTTTGCCCAAAATATCATGAGAATGTCAAGCCCAGTATTGTGAATCGAAATGAGTTGTACTGTGAATCAAAATGAATTGTGGGTGTATCGTTAAATTTCTAGCACAGAACACTGCAGCAAAATAGTAATTATACTGATGTAATTAGTACAGTAAGTTTTACTGTGCAAACTTGAGGGGCCTATGAGTTTAAGAATGTCATTACTGGTAAAGATGTTATATTGTTATCTATATATGACAATAATCTTGAAACTGGAACTCAGACATCTTACATTATGTAAATGAAAATGAAATACAGACTTTTTCTCATTTCTGCCCATGCATGTTGAAGTGAGTGGATGCAAGCCTTATATTAGACCTCTGAGCTCCAAAGTCCAGCCCCTGGGCTAAAGAGCAGCTCCATTTCTTCCAGTCTGACCTTACCAGTGGTGCCATTCTGAACCTTAATGAAACCTTGGCCTTGTGTGCTTGGTTACACCTGCGCTTGCATTAGCAATAAACTTTTAATGTGGGCCAACACAAGGGGGAAACATAAGAAGAATGAAACGATGCATAACTGACACTGTGAGCTGCAAGAAAGACGAACTGCATTACATTTCCAGTTTGACATTCTCTCTGTTTGACATGCAAAAACGCCTGGATTTGTGTCGTCACTCTGTGCGCAATTCACACGTCCTGGAGCAATACAAATCTTCCCAGAACAATATCAGGCTCATCCAATATTCATAGTATCCTCCCATAACTTTTATGGAACAACTGTCGCTGTCAGACGAAACAGCCATTTAGTGAGTGAGCGGGAAGACCCCGGCGCTTCACACCTCCGTCTTTCATCACGCGCACACTCATCATCACAACGAGCAGATAAAGTCTCGCGCCGACCCTCTGTGGCTGTTCCGCATTCTAGCACATTTGCGGCACGCCGGCATCACCTGCCACCTTTTGTGGCTGTGTAGTAAACTGGCTCGCCTGTAAACTGGGTTGTTCCCTCAATTAGGAGAGAACGTGCTGCCCCGTTTGTTCTCTCGCTGTGCATGAGCGCCGCTCTCTGCTGCATTGCCTGATTAGAGGGACGATATGGGCAGGGGCTTTGTTGATGGAGCCTCTCCTGTTCACATGAAAGGGAAAGCCAGACGCTGCTCGCTCCGTGTGATGCCTCATAGGCAGGGTTCACAAGGTTACTTTGAAAATGTAATGCACTACAGATTGATCGCTGCCTATTTAAAACGGCACGTCCTTTTAATTTAGCTTCCATTCCTCTCCATTCACTCTCTGTTCATAAGCCAATTTTCTAGTCCACAGATAAAAACGCTGGCTGCGTTTCAGCCCCGGCGAACATATTCCTTCTCGGGAATATGTTTAGCGTCAATCTGTCACGTTCACTGTTCCTTTTTGTTTACATTTTCTCGGGCTGAGAGTGAGCAATTTACATGGAAATCCGAACTATCTATAGCTTATTTATTTACTTGTTTATTTATTCATGGATTGCTATTATTGCTTTGTATAACGAACGTGTAATCCCATTAGGCCTCCCGGATTCCGTACCACTTTTAACTCTCATTTGCTCCTCGTTTAGCCTCATGCACGTAAAAGGTGCACGCACACTGAAGGTGCAGAGTGGGTCTCCTTGAGTGTGTGTGTGTGTGTGTGTGTGTGTGTGTGTGTGTTGATAATGGAGCGTGGGTGGTTGGGATGAGACCTGCTGAATTAGTCTGCAATGAATATTACAGGTTAGCAGACCCGCACTCCCACTACCGCTGCTGATCAAAACAAGAGGGCAAAACAGTATTAGGGTTGCAGTGCATTGCACACACACACACACACACACACACACACACACACACGTGAGCTTATCTTCAGCCTGGCAGTGGACACAGATCACTCTGGCCTTAAAGGAAGGTACTAAAGTGCAGATGCTCCTGACGCTCAGTCTGCAGGATGCATGTGGCGTTGGAGAACATGGCATACGATTCGCATCACTGGCCTGAAATAAACACTCACTCACATACAGGGCAGGACCTGAACTCACTGGTCACTGACTGCAGATGAAAAGCACTGAACCTTTAATGTGTAATGCATGTGTGATCAGATGCAGTGCATGCATCCTAATGTGTGCTTTCAGGTAAAGCTGTCGTGATTTTGATTTTTGCATGCAGCAGTCCACCTCGAGCTGTGGGGGGATAAACAGACGACGTTTCTGCAACTACGCTGAAGCAGAATAACACAAATACTCATGCAATAAGACCCCAGTGTGGTCCTATAATAAGAACTTCCAGGCTTCCCTTATTGCTTAGCAGTCAGAATGACAATTGAGTGGATGATGAATGAGCACACACACACACACACACACACACACAAGGGGAAAAGCCACAAAATGCAGGGCCCAAGTTTTACTATTTTTTTCCCATTTTATGACATGTATGACATTTCTGGCCCTGCTGTTGCTCCATGCCTGGGTGTGAGGTGTGTGAGGTGTGTGAGGAACAGGTTGTCCATTTCCTCTAGCCCTCATCCTCACTAAACATGTCCCACCGTGTCTGTCTGACACCTCTGCTGAGAGCAGACAGATGTTGTTTGCATGCAGCATCAAAAAAGACCCATCACTGAGCCCAGACGTGTCGTTTGGAGGCTTTCAGGCTGCTCGACATGCAGAACTCACCGGCGTGGACCGAGGACACGCAGAAACAGCCCAGAACCAGCAGCGCGGCGAAGCGTTTTCCTCCCATCCTTCAGAAGAGGCGGGGAAGCCCATTTACCCGGCCGGAGCTCAGACGGGCCGCCGGGGCTCAGCCTTCGCCTCGGCTCGTCCTCTCTGCCGCGTTTTCCGTCTCATGAGCAAACGACGGAGAGCAAAACTCCCTCACACTCTCACACACACTCACACACTGTCACACTCACACACGGACAGCCGCCATCAGAGCAGCACGGAGCGCAGGGGTCTACCTGGGTTTCACTTTCCACCCGATTTCAGATAAGCCCCACCCCTCCACCTGTAATTGGCCAGGTCGCTCAAGTTCTTGTGACCTGATTGGCTACTAGTTCGCACTTTCGGAAGAGATCCACCAATCAGACACTGATTGAATAACGCTAAACACTAGCGTTTTTTTTTCAGAGTGACGTAAAGATAATTAATAAATAAATTATACGTAATTATATATATAATTAATGAATAAATCATATATTTATATATTTATGTATGTATGTATGTATGCATGTATGAATCTAACTATTTATCTATCTCTCTTTCTATGGACATGTATATGCAACTGTTCCTGGGCTGCATCACACATATATATACAGTGGTACCCCGCATAACGAACGCAATCCGTTCCAGCAGTGCGTTCGTTATGCAGGGAGTTCGTTGTGCGAAACATAATTTCCCGTAGACTTCTATGGGAAATCGTGTAATCCGTTCCAGGTCGCCGCGAAAAATAAAAAAAAAATACTAAAAAATGAAGACACTGCACTGTTAATGGGGGGGGGAATATTAGTAAAACATTCAACAAAGCCGGGAATGATGTTAGATTTCTTTCTTAGGGTTCATGCTTCACAGAAACAAAAAAAAAGAAAAAAGTCCTGCAACGAGAATTTTAACCACCAGTAAACACACAGACACCAAAAACACATCCAAAATGACACTAATGGGGAGAAACAACACAACATGATGCTTTGTCTTCATCTGAGACACATCTGGCCGGATTCAGC
>JBBPCZ010126618.1:0-45766 GCA_037974445.1 Brycinus macrolepidotus | reverse complement strand
CACAGTCATGCTGGAGTAGAAAAGGTTCTTCCCCAAACTGTGTCCACAAAGTTGGAAGCATGGCGTTGTCCAAAATGGTATTAGGATTGCCTTTCACTGGAAGTAAGCGGTCACCTGAATTCAATAATTAAGAGGTGTGTCCTAATACTTTTGTCCATATAGTGTATTTTACTGTTACAATGTGTTGATAATAGTTAATCTGGATTAATTATTTTTTACATACACTGAAAAAAATTATGTTTTGTGTCAAATGGGTGCACATGAGTAAAGTATGTTAGATCATTATAATTGCTTTTTTTTTTTTTTAGTTTAGATCTTTTGGGAATAGTTGTGTTGATGTAACATCTTTAACTCATGTACAACTAACTGAAGCATTTTAATTGTGTCATTTTAAAGAGGTACATTTTCAGTGTCCTTTTCCTTCCCATCACTAGTTTGGTATATGTCTTATTTAGCAGCAAAGAGTGAAGATGAAACAAAGCACCTCCAGAGAGCCAAGCAGATCCTACCACACTTGGAGAAACTTGATATTGCTCCAGTCCTGCTCCAGTTAGTGGAGAATCTAACTGACGAGTATGCACTTTTTGATTTATTTTTGTGTAAGAAATTTCAGTAGTATTTGTGATAATATCCAAGTATACAAAATGCTTTTCATCAACTGTGCTTTAAGGCAATGGAGATCTATCCGCCGGGCAAACCCAAGTCTGGTAAGTCACACTGTTAGGTATGTGAGGTATTTAGTGAGGTATTTTCGTATATTTCAAGACATTTTTTGTGCTGAATAGATGATTTTCTTTGCTCTTCTTTAAATGATGTTTTTTTTTTTTACTTTGGTTTACACAGGAAACAAAGGCCATTATGTCTCATGTGAGTTCAGTGATTGTGGACATTGTAGCTGAGGCATCTCTTATGATTCTCCTGCCAGCTCTGGAAGAAATTCTAAGTGTGGATTTAAGGTCAGTGCTGCGTCAAGATTTACAACAAAACTCTCAACACGAAGCAGGTGAAAGGACAAAGGATGTAATCAACACTTCATCCACAAGGTAAACATTCTTTCACTCCATTAGGAAATGACTGTAGCTTTCTAGGTATTTTTTTATGCTAGACAGGCTGTGATGCTATGTGACTGCTGTTTGGGCCTGCAAAGTATTATTTTGAGTCATTCTGTAAAGAGTGGGTTATATGGAGTCATTTGAGGTGTATTACAAAGGTGAACTCAAAGAGCGTAGTGGTATCACCCCAGTACCTTGAAGAGTAGTGACTCAAATACCTTAGTCTTGTATTCAGAGTATATTTAATGCAGGGATTTTATATTGATGCCATATAACAGCCACTTTTGGAGGTCTAAAGAAACATATTTGAAAAAGATATTTGTGAATACAAAAATCTTTTAAAAACTTGAAGAACTTTTACATAATACAAAAAAATTCTTTGCCAGTTAAAAGTTGTTGCTAGAACCGTAACGTCATGTGGAAGTCCTTTAAAATTTTAAAAAGGTTTAACATTGTATGGATCTAATTAACAAACATTTAACTTTTTTAGGGAACCAATATTGGTTCTTTGTATGGCATAAGTCTTTAAAAGTGCATATGTGTTTGCTTTCTTGAAACTTTAAATAACTACATTCAGTATAAAAATGGGATCTCTTACGTATGTATTGTATTATATTATATTATATTATATTATATTATGTTATTTTTAAGGTCCCAAACATCTGCTTTGGAGAAGAGACCTCTGCAGGACATGCTTGGTATTTCTGAAGACAAAATTCTGAACAGTGTTAAGGAAAGCATTCAGTTGTCCCTGAGTGAACTGTACTCTCGGGTTTCATTAACATCAGTAGAGATGGCGGCTGATATAGTGAAAGAAGTAGTGGACCAGGTCAATTTAGCCTTGAGAAAAAGAATTGCAGAGATTGCATCAGGATCTTCATCACCACTGCACTCTTGGCAAAATTCTTTAGCTGGGACCCAAGCAGCAGAAAAAATGATTGAAAATGTTTCAGCCATGTTGAGTTCTGCCCTTTCTGAATATGGTGGAACAGACAGTCCGGCGTCCGTCCCTGTGGATAAGAAAACACAGACAGACTTTGTGATTGCAGATGTCATAACTGCAGTACTTGAGATATACTGGAGTTGCCTGAATGAGCACGAAAGAAATTTGAGATTGATGGAAACTCTCTCTACTTTAAAAGACAAAGCTGAGCTTTTCACCTCCGAAACTTCGGTTAGAGACACTTTCACAGGTGATTCAGGTGTCCCAAAAGGGAATGATGACTTTTGTGGTCAACATTCATTTAAAGAAAATCGGCAACAACCTTCAAGTAGTACAAGTACAGATCTGGAACAGGCTTCTTTAGGTGTGCCTATAATTCAAACTCTTTCCAGTGAGAGATTTCATTTAAAAGCCAAAGCAGCTGTAAGTGAGCTGCTGTTGACTTCTGTGAAGAGCAATGAATTTGTTTGCTGTCATCCAGAAGATCAGGTTTCGATGCAAGACCATTTAGAACCAACCTTTCAACACTTGGATTCTGCATCCTCAGGAATTGTTGAAAATTTTGTTGCAGGAGTTAAGGAATCACTTACTGACTTTTATAATGGAGCTCAGGAACATACAGATGTCACAAAAACCAAAGAGAAAGCCTCAGAATCCCAGATGAGTGCCACCCAAACGGAATACTACACTGGAAGAAGAAATGCATTATCTGCGGTCAGCGGCATTTATCACAGAGTCTTTAATGGCTTGACCGATGTTTTCCAAAGAATTTCCAGTTTTGGGAGTAGGAAAATTCCGTTCCGTGCAAAGACTGAGGAAGATGCTACACTACGATTATTCCCACTTCAACCAAGTAAGAGTGAACCGTCATTGTTTGAAAACACCAGAAAAGAGAACCTTCCTCGCCACAGTTTAAGTGAAGGCACCCTGTCTCCAGTTCTTAATGACTCTCAAGGAAATAAAGTACATCTCAACATGTGCACAAAAGAAGTTCTTAGAAAGATGCTCACTCTGTGCCAAGAAGAGAAAGAAATGGAGGCAGGAGTGTCTACTGTTGGAGAGCGGACCTCTCCAATCTCTCTGGAGGCTAACAAGATTATTGATAATGTGATGACTGATCTTATGGATTTCATTGATGAAGATATTCCTTCAAGAGATGGATTCCTGGCTTGTGATCTCCCAAGGCCTCAGTCAGCCAGGATCACTAGAAGTGACAGACTGAGTTTACCTTTTATTCGAGTGTTTTCCAGTAAGACCTTTCAGACAAACGTGTCCAAAGGCATATGTGAAGTCCTTAAAAAATCAAGCCCTAGTAGTAGTAGTGAACATCTGGCATCTTTGTCATCAGAAATCTTAGAGAATTTCACCAGTGAAATCGAGCGATCATTGGGTGACATTTGTAAAGGACAAAGAATCTCAGAAAAGAGCAGCAAGAAAATTTTAGCTCCTAAGACAGAAAGTGAATTCTTTCATTCTGAATGCAGTGTTTCAGTTACTGCAAACAAGATTTACGAGAAAGTTCAGAACAGCATAGCTGCATTTTTCTCGCGAGTTTCTCAAAAGAGTGCACTTAACTCAAATTCTCTGGATGGTGGACATCTCCAGAGCTGTCAACCACTAGTTGCTGATAAACAGAGAAAGCTCATCGATCTTGATGTCTGCACAAAGAGCGTGCTTAACAAAATGCTTGTGGCTATTAAAACTGCGGAAGAAATTGCAGATTACTCACCTTCATCTGAGGAAAAGACCACTAAAACATCTGTTGAGGGTTACACATTATTTAAAAATGTTTTGTCTTACCTTGAAGCCATGTCTTCTTCAGACTCCTCTGACCCTTTTATGCTTAAGAGTTCAGGTGCATTGCTACAAAATGCTACCAGGATTTCTCCTGTTTTGACTCTCTCAACATCAAGCATCGACAAACTCTCTGATCACGACTTTCAAATGAAAGCGACCAAGCAAGTAAGTGAAATACTTTTGAGATCAAGGAGTTCTGAGGAATCAGATTCACTGACCAAGATCAGTGATCAAGGATCACATTCTGGTGACACTGATGCCACAGCACATGACTTAGTTGGTGCAGTAGTTGAGGGTACCAAGAAAATTTTACATTCCATTAAATCTGAAATTCAACAGACAACAATGACAATGTCAAAGGACAGGATACCACCAGATGCAAGTATGATTTTCAACAATTTGCGTGACAAAATGAAGGACTTTTTCACCATGCATCTACCAGGAGCTAAAAAGGAGAAAAACACTGCTGTAGGTCTTGCCACATCATCAATAAGTCAGGTTCTTGGATCCATTCATTCAGAGCTGGAACATCAAGAAGTAGGACAAAACTTATCAGAGCACCAACTGGCTAGAGATGTTTTGTCCAGTATGATGGAACATGTTGAAGGTGGCCTTTCAGGAAGCAAGGAGAAATTTGAAGGACCAGCAAGGTCAGCATCCACTAGGACATCCTCTTCAAAATCCTCAAAGAGCAAAACAAACTCCTCTCAGGAAGGATCAACACAAGCTAGCATATCTGAGTGTGATCGCTCTACAACTTCTACAAAGACAATAATGAGTAACATTGTCGAAACTGTTTTTGGGATGTCTGATGCAAAGGACATCCAAGGCACCTCCTCTACTATTCCTCTAACAGCAAACTGTCTACAAACACTCATCTCCTCTGGAAGAATTAGTAAGCTCTCCAGAGACATTGTAGACCGAGTCCGTTGGCAGCTGGAGGCAGACGTGAATCCTCTGAAGAAACTGTCTGCAGGGATTAGTGTGTCTGATACTATTCTTCATGTGGCACACAAAAAGAAAAGCATCAGCAAGCCCGAAGCACGTCAGCTGGTGTACAACTTTGCAGAAGAATCGGTTAAGTATCTTCTGCTACATTGTCGTCCATCACTGAACCCTGATGTGGACGGTCTCTCAACTGATAAGCCCAAAGATGACATTGCCATGCCAATTTTTATAGTCCAGGATGACCTAAATGAGTCCCAAGATTCATCAAAGATATTCGAAGACACTGTAAATTCGCTGTCCAAAACTATGGCCAGCCGGGTTATGGAGACGCTCTCCACAACGTCAGACTCCCAGGAGGCCAGAACAGGCCTGAATTTGGGATGCAGCAGTGATAGAATTGGTATTCCTGTCCTCTCTGTCCCAGAGACTGGTAAAACTGTTGATGAAATACACAAAATAGCACCTTCAGTTTCCCAGATTGACGCTTGCGATAACGAGCTCACTGGTTTGTGTACCATAATCATGCAGCGACTATTAACCAAAATACATGAAGAATATCGCATTAGTTCCCCTGACATATCATTCCAAGCACAAAGAGTCATTCAGCAGTTCTTGTCCAAATTCTCAAGCCGTTCTGGATGTGAGACAATGCAGACCTGTCAACAAGATAAGAAAATGGATCTGATTTATCGAGCAATTTACAAGAACCTTGAAGAAGAATATGGAAGAACTCACCTACTTCAAAAAGCCGTGGACTCACAGGATTCCAGATTTGACAAGATCCTAGTAACCTCTTTGACTAAGACACTGGAACAAGAAGGCTTGGCCACTTCCAAAACCAATCCTGGTGCGTACGCAGAGTCTAGAGAGGACATCGATAAGGCCAAAAAGGGGATTTTCCATTTCATTCACAGCTTCTTAAATCCAAATAAGATCTTAAAGACTCCAAAGGTAAACCATTGTTTTTTCAGTAATATTTTCATTTGGTATTTATGTCTTTTTTTTCATTATTTTAACTGTTAAACATTAACTTTTAAATTTAGTTTCATAAGGAATGGGTCAGTGTATTACTGTCTATTGCCTGAATCCAAAATTTAGCTTAAAAGGACTTTTGGTAGATGTACTCAGTTTACGTTTGTACCGTACTCGCATTATGCTCAATGTAATGTTCTACCACAATCAGAAATCTGAAAAGGACATCAGTGTGGATGACTCTTCCTCTCATGAGACTTAAACCCCCAACACCATGACTACTGGTGCAGCCACAGGTTAGTTCATACTGACAGAAACCTAAATGTTAAAACTTACGTTTTATTGGTGGAATAGACTGTTGCCTAATTTCTTTTGTCTCTAGGTGCTGAAAAACATCCTTCTGCATCAAAGAAAAATTCTCACCACCTGATACTTCATGTTTTTCAGACTGCACAGTTCAAGACATCAGCAAATATGAACTGCACCGCAATAGCCAGTTGGCTGCCGTTAGCTCAGTAATAAAAAACATATGGTTTGTCATTTGCATAGTTCTAATATGTTACCACATATATTAATCAGTTAATAAGTTGTGTTATACATTTTTCTATAAAATAGCTTATATAACAAACCGACAAGCCACTTTATTAAGTACACCTACCTTACATCCGTGTGAATCGTTCTCAGCCCAGGACTGATACTGACCTGTGTGTGTGTGTGTGTGTGTTTGTGTGTGTTTGTGTGTGTGTGTGTGTGTGTGTGTGTATGTGTGTGTTGCACAGATTGCCTAACACAGCTGTTCTGCTGCACTTTCTAAACAGCCTAAATTTACTTCAATTAAATTTACTTCATTTAAATGTTCATTTGTTTCTCCTGTTATTTTGTTTGAGGTAATTAAACCAACCTATTATTTATCTGTCTTTACCAAGGGTGCCAATAATATATGTACATATATAATACATATATGGATTTATACATTAAACACACATCCATAAACAAATTCAACCATGACGTGCTATGTTTAATCAGCAGTATGTTGCAGAAAAAAATACAAATACAAAGTGCCAGCTAACAAATTTTGTGACAATGCTAAATTTAGGTTATTGTATTCAAAAAAGATCAAAAGAGGAATATGAGGCAAATGTTCTGAAATGTTCCCTTTCATTTCTGAGTGATCAGAGTGGCTTATGGTATTACTGTATTATTATTATTATTATTATAATTTTAAACTTATAATTTTATTTCAGGATCCGCCAATCGCAAGTTTTGGGTTAAAGTTTGTGTAAACAGCTTGTAGAGCTTTAAATGTGTTTTCTCAGTTCAACAGAAACAATAGCTCAAAGTTTCTAGCAAAGTTTTCTATTTGTACGAAAATGTCAGACCTAAATAACAGATACTAAAAGTTAATACCAAAACCAAACAAAGCAGTTTCTGTCCTGTTAAAACAAGAGAAAGAACAGTCTGCCTTTGTGCATGTTTGTCTTTAAACATTTTTTAAGTATTTCTGCAAATTTAAATGGTTAAATGTAAACAGTCGTTCAGAGTGGTTTGATGTGAAATTCTCTGTTCAAGAAAAACCTACTGGGTCAGAACTGTAAACAATGGTGGTGAATGGAACGTCCAAAGAGTTTAAGAATGCACTGCCTGGAGCCTGAGACACTGGTTTATGATAGCTTTGAGAAAAGATTTTTGTCTAAATTATTATTATTGTTAATTATCATTATAAATTATTAATAATAATTATTATAATGATCATAATATGTACTATAATAATAATAATAATAATAATAAAAACAAAAAGCAGTAATAGAAAGGAGAGGCATGCAGGTTCATCTGATTTTTTTGTGTTGTTTTGGATTGTAAAAATAAATATATATATATATATACATATATATGTATATATGTATACATATATTTATATATTTATATATACAGATAGATAGATAGATAGACAGACAGATAGATAGATAGATACTCTCTTCTTTTTCTTTCAATAATAATATTAAAAAAACATGTATAATAATAACATTAATAATAATAATAATAATAATAAAAACAAAAAAACAGAGGAGAGGCATGCAAGTTCATCTGATTTGTGTTGGTGTTTTTTTCCTCCTACCTGTTTGAAATTGTATTGACAGGTCAGTTATCCTGATCCTGGTGACTGGTGTCTCTGTTCTTGTTACTGTAAGTCTCAGTAACGTAAGGGGAAAAACTTTAATGGACAGGAGTTCGAAGGCATGATGTCATCTCTGCGCGCCTGTGCGGCTCTGAGCTGAATGGAGTTTGGAGCAGTTTTAGTGTTAGCTGTAAAGAGAGATGACTGCTGCTGTGGAAAGGGCTCTGAAAACCCATTTCGGGTTCGAGAAGTTCCGCTCCAGGCAGCAGGAAGATGTGGTGAAGGCGGTGATTAAAGGTGAGCGGTGTTTTCGTTTAAAAACAAACAGACACGAGCTTGTTTTCTCTGATCCTAGATGTAAACAGAGCTGCTAGCTAACGCCAGAATCTGCTCTCTGCATAACAAGTAAAAAGTTTGGACAAAAATATTGGGACGCCTGACCATTCCACCAACAGGGACTTTAATGATGTTGCATTCAAATACATAGACTTTAATATAGAGTTGGTCCCCCCTTTTGCAGCTATAAACAGCTTCCACTCTTCTTGGAAGACTTTCCACAAGAGTGTTTCTGTGGGGAATTTGTGCCCATTCATTCTGTATTGTGATATTTGACTAACAAAAACTTCAGAGTAACATATTCAAACTGTTCTCAAACAGAGATAATTATCATGTTAAAAATGTAAAAGATTTAGAGGCGTTTGAGAATTAAGGCAGTAGTTCAGTGTTCTGGTTAGGGCTGCACAGCATGAAAGAAGTACCATATTTTGCAAATTGTATATTATATACATGTATGTGTATGTATATATATGTATGTATGTGTGTGTGTCTATATATAAATGTATATATGCATATACATACACAGATATATACATACACACATGTATATACATACATATATATATTATATATATATATATATATATAAATAAAATGTGTGTGTATATATATATATATAGCTATTGCAATGTATATATTGCGATAACACATTCATGGAGCTTTTATGTGACACGTCTGCTTTATTTCTTTATTTTTGATTAGAAATCAAATCATGTTCATATTTTACGTTTAGTACTCAGAGATGCTGCATATTGCACTGTTCTGCAGTATCAATATTGTGAAGGTCCGTATTGCAATAGACATTGTAACACAGTATTTATGCCTTGTTATCCAGTATGCTGATTATCTTAAGTCTTCTGTGTGAACTCAGGTGACCGGGATGTGTTTGTGTGCATGCCAACTGGGGCAGGGAAGTCTCTGTGCTACCAGCTGCCGGCAGTGCTGGCCACAGGAATCACCTTGGTCATATCCCCTCTGATTGCACTCATACAGGTAAGCACTGCTTCTTTGGTGGCATCCGATGCTGCACATGCAACAATAAGCCATAGTGTTTCTCAAACTTTTAAATAAATTGAACTAGTGTTTTCCTGTAATCATTTTTATAATACTGAATCAGAAGATTAACATTCTTATGTGAGATCATCCAGTGGTTTGTTATGCTAGGGGATCTTTAAGGGAGTATTTAACCCATGAATTTTTGTATCTTAAATTTTAAATGGCCTTAGATCAGAGAGTCATATGAGCTCAGATCAGAAGATGAAATGAAATGAAAACATTGCTGAAAGTGATGTAATAAAAAAAACAGAGTTCTGTTGAATCAAGATACAACTGTATGAAATGTCAGAATGCCAGTTGGAATATGTTTTGTGGCATTTGCACAATAATATTAAATTTAGTTGTTTGAGCAGAATCAGTCCTTGCATAATTGAATAATAATAATAGTAACATGAAACACAAACAAGCCGAAATCAATATACTTTACCTCGCTGCTTTCCATAGAATTAAATTTCTTTGTTGTTGCAAAGGAGTTTAAAGTAAGACATTACAATAGGATTATCTTTGTGCTGTGATAGGTTGCTTAAGCACTCTCTCTGTTGTCTTGCAACTCCGTTGTTTAACTTAATTTCTTATTAATAACAGTTGCAGTTTGCAGACACATTCTTGATGGCGCTCTGTGTGTATTTTCACACATATTCCAGCTCTGGAATAAATATATCTCAATAATTGTATACACTGGGGACTCTTGAGAACAGAGTAGAATTTAGGGATGGACATTTGAACTATTATTGCTCTCCACATTTTTATTGTTTTATATTATCCAAGTATTCCAACGAAAAGAACAGCCATTAGCGTTGTTTTCTTAGGATAAAAAACAGGGTTGAAATGGATATTGATAATACTGAAAATCTGTAGAAGAAGAGAAGCATATATATATACACAAACACGTGTGTGTGTGTGTGTGTGTGTGTGTGTGTGTGTTTTTTTCTAGTGAGTAAATAAAATGCAACATCTTTTCTTATTCTTTCTGAATATTAAAGATATTAATGAATAGAATACTTGAGAAGGAAAAAATGTTAGTTGTAGTCCTAATAAAAGGTGATAAAAGAAAAGATTTGACAAGTGTATTTATTTTTTGTTTATTTTGTGTAGCGAGGTGATAGCCATTGATCTCCAATAAGTGTTTGGTTGATTTAGTGATTTTTCTACCAGTGTACAGAATGATGACTTGGATAACTCGCCCAACTTTACAATGTACAATGTTGTGATATTTCCCCATATTATTTGTGTAATCAGAATTGAGCTTGGATCAGATTCTTCAATATTTGGGACGGTTGTTTTCCCAAGATTTTAGATCAGCACTCCTAGTCGTGAGGTGGTTGCACTCCTGTTGTCTGAAACGACTGCACTGAGAGAAGTTTTAGGGATATAATCAGGGAAAAGATTTGGATGACCATATTGACTTCTAGTGTTACTTAGCAATGTTTGCCTTGTAGCTCCAGATTTAGGGTGAAAAAGCAAAATTTATACACATCTTGGCTGATGGACTACAGCTGTGGAAAAAGGGAACACTGGGTGAAAAACAAAATGTACCCGACCATAGGGTGGTAGTAGCCTAGTGGGTAAAACACTCGCCTGTGAACCCGATGACTACAAAGTTGCAGGTTCAAACCCCCACTTTCTACCATTGTGTCCTTGAGCAAGACACTTAACCCTCAGTTGATCTCAGTTAACCCTCAGTTGTAACTAATGGTTGTAAGTCGCTCTGGATAGGGGTGTCGGCCAAATGCCTCTTTACCTTTACCATTTCTGTCATTTACAATACAATATCAGCAGCTTGTGTTCTTACACACATTTTCCCCTTTTTTTTATTTCAGGTTGCACAAAACCTGAGGAAAATTAGGAAATCAATACTAAAGATGTCTTTTAGGAATTTTGGAACTTTAATTTGGGTGTTGTAGAGCGGTTAATAGCCACCGGGGCAGATACAAATAAGCTCTGCCTTTTCTCTTCTGTCCTTTTTCAGGATCAAGTAGAGCACCTTAAGGAACTTAACATCCCAGCATGTTCCATCAATTCAAAGCTTGCCGCCGGCGAGAGAAGGCAGATTCTGACTGATCTGGAGAGCGAAAGTCCTCGACTCAAACTGCTGTATATCACTCCTGAGATGGTGGCGTCCCCCTCTTTCCAGCCCTGCTTGAGCTCATTGTGTTCGCGGGGGCTGCTGTCCTGTCTGGCGGTGGACGAGGCTCACTGTGTCTCTCAGTGGGGGCACGACTTCCGGCCTGATTACCTGAAGTTGGGTGAGCTGCGTACCCGTCTGCCCGGAGTGCCCTGCATAGCTCTGACGGCCACGGCACCCAAGCGAGTGCAGGAGGACATCTCCCGCTCGCTCAGGCTAAGATCACCGCTCACCTTCGCTACACCCGTATTTAGGAAGAACCTAAAGTACGACGTGATCTTTCGAGATTTGCTGCCCGATGCATACATTCATCTGCACGCCTTTGCTAAAGAAGCCCTTGGTGGAAGCACAGCAGAGAAGGTCAAACACAGTCCTTCCCTTCTTTAATGATTCTATCAAGACATAATTAGTAGTTATGCACCAACTGGTAATGAACACCTTACTGTGGCTGAGACAGATATCATAATCCCTATTATTGAAGTGTAATTTATTATTTTAATGTTCTGTTGCTTGATGTAGATATTTAACATTATTTAGCAGACATTCTTATCTAAACCCATTCACAACAATGTGTGAGTAGCTATAACGGATCCTAAAAGATATAGAGATAAACGAACAGAAATTTTGACTACAGCAGCTGAAAATAGCTAAAGACTGCTCACAAAAAGAGCCCCCCCCCAACCTTGCATGCTGAAAGAAGATCATTTAGCAGAAAAGTTCATTAGCTTTTTTTCTTCGCTCTCCTCTGTGAAGCTAGGTACGTCCTCGGTCACTCACATCTTAGCTGAGACAAAATACTCTATGTAGTCTAGCAGGTTTATCTAGTTTGTGTAGGATATGCAGTGTATTTTATATATCTATAAAAATTTACTTTATAAAATACTGTAATACCTTATAAACCAATTAGTCCTGAACGAGATTTGTGTTAGACTATGAACTTGTGATGTGACTTGAGTAAATGGGTGTAATTACTGATTTCTTGTCGGTAAATTATAATACAGAGAAGCTCAGAGTGATCTGCAGGGGCCATTGTGGAGTCTAGATGGAGGAAAATTATGTTTGCTCATCAAACAAGGCTCCAGGAACACACTGACCTAATGATTAGTAACAGATTAAGTAAAGATATGGTCTGTCAACACCGGCTTTACGTTGTGTCAGTATTTCATGATGAATGAACCAATAGAAATAATCCAAAGTCACTTGGAGTAAAATCTTTTTACATTAAAGTTAAGAACCCCCCTCTCTCATGATGGTGTCCCTTTGGGTACAAGAGGTTTTGTTACAACAACAATAATAATGACTCTTTAAGCAAGAGTTACAATATCATTGTCATTTTGCTCAATCAAGATCAGTTTCCTCTTTTACAAGCAACATCATTGGACATATGGATATCTAAATCAAGTTTTAACTGCTATAAGTAGATAATTAAACAAATAGCTCTAACAGTTTACCTTATTATATTGCTTTTCTTTGTATTATAGTATTGTTATCCATTATGTGGGGTTGTTGCCAAATATGTAAAAAAAATTAAAAAGTCGAGGTATTTTTAGTTGTTCAGCACTGTTGTAAAATGAGATCAGAAACTGAATCCTTCTCATTTACGCAGCTGTTTGATACTATTCTGGGAAGGCTTTACACAGACAGTTGGAACGTTGCTGTGAGGATTTGATGGCATATAGCCACAAGGCCATTAGTGAGGTTGGTTGATTAGTTCTGGTTCAGTTTCCTGTTCCGAGGGCCATTCTTTGGTTCTGCTACTGGGTTTTTTTTTCCAAGAGTTGTGTAGCAGCACTGCTTCTGAAGCAGTAATGCAGCTCTAAGCCACAGTGGCTTAACACCAGTATTTCACAGCAAGGTGATTTTCTGTTTAAACCTTGTGTTTTTTGCATCAACATATGAAGAGCAACTTGAGCTGTAGTAAGAACTGCCATGACTTCCTTCAGAGGACACTAGCAGGTGTTTTGTTCTACATTTAGTTCATCTCTGGCAAGTGTCAGCTGTGTTGTCCTTTTTTAGGGCACAGGTTTCTTCCTTCCTGACGCTACAGTTGTATGCCGTCTAACATCTGGTTCATGCAAAACGGTGTGCAGTGTATCATGAGGTGTCTGTAAATAGCACAGTGTTAACCAGGGCTTCACACAAATTTGTGTTTAAGAATTTGGTAGTATTGGGAGACTGCCAGTGATGTTTCTATTCATTTATCAAAAGTAATCTTTTCTACTGAAATTAGGGTTGGGCAATTTTCTGTGTTCAAAATGTGTTGTAGGTGTGTCAAATGATAAATCCAAATATTACAATCTGAAAAGAAAGAAGAAAAATCTTAAAAAAAAAAAAAAAAAAAAAAGACAGAAGTCTAGGTTGCATAATTTGGCCACATGGAGGCAGTGAATCGTTTCCTGTAAGTGAACAAATACAAAATTTTACTCTGATGATGTCTAAAACTTACTGTTTCAGAGTGCATCCATTGCTTATGCAAGTGTTCAGTTGTGTACACATAGTTTGTATAAATCCATAGAAAAGGGGTGTTCTGAAGCAGTTGCACATGAACACAAGGCCCAGTGCCAAGCTGGAGCTACAAGTGTCTAAAGCCCCCTAGCACTGGGCTGTTGAGCTTTCTGTAGAGTGATGGAGCTCCATCTAATATCTTTGGGATGAGTTGGCGTTTGTGATCCAGAACTAATCATCCAACATCATTACCGGACCTCATTAATGCTTTAGCGGTCGAATACAATTAAATCCTTCACAGAAAAGTAGAGGCTGCAGCGAATGGAGGCCAAAATTCCTATTAATACCTTTGTTTCAGAAGAAACCTTAAAAAATCTTGCATATATTTGTGTCTTTTTAAAATTGTGTTATTTTATGTTGTGTTTCATGCTGCAGGGTTGTGGCATTGTGTATTGTCGCACACGAGAGAGCTGTGAGGAAGTGGCACACAAACTGACTAAGCTTGGGATCACGGCTAGGCCCTACCATGCAGGTGTCTCAACAAAACTCCAACGTTTCACTTTTTGGAATTACAGTACATTCTGAGTCAGGGGAATTATGTTTGGTGTTTTGTGTCTCTGAGCAGGGCTCAAAGCGGCAGATCGCACTGAGTCACAGGCCGACTGGATGGTTGGGAAAGTTCCTGTCATTGTTGCCACTATCAGCTTTGGGATGGGCGTTGACAAGGCCAATGTTAGGTAAAAACTGGACTGCTGAATAAGGCTAACCTTTATGGGTTTTACTCAAACTTTCTTTTTACTTTCATTGTGTTTATTTTGTTTGGGGGTTTTTTTGGTTTGTTTTTTTAAATAGATCCTTACATTTTATGTATCGCCAAATTCAGCACAACCTGAGCTAATACAGTGGGTACAGAAAAGAATCGCCCCCTTCAAAAATATTCACAGTTTACGTTTACGTTTACGGCATTTAGCAGACGCTCTTATCCAGAGCGACGTACATCAGTGCTTTAGTAATCCACATCTGTTCTTCATACCTGTAAAGCATTTTGTTGTTTTGCAGCCTGAAATGACACACACAGAGAAACAATTTTTCCAGCTGTATTTACTCAATGCAGCTTATAACGTTCAAGTGGAAGATACGATGGCAACAGTTCAGAAAAAGATATTAAAAATCAAAATCACTATAAAGGATCACCCCCGTGTGCCGTTACTTTGTAGAACTTTGCTTTAATTACTGTTCGGTAAATTCTCGCAGTATCTGCCCATTCTTCCTTACAGAACTGCTCAAGCTCTGTCAAATGATGCCCATTGGCGGACTTCAATCTTCAAGTCATTCTACAGATTTTCAATAGGCTTTAAGTCTGGGCTCTGACTAGACTCACTTTTTTCTCCTTCAGCCGCAGTGTGGTCAATTTTCCTGTGTGCTTTGGATCATTGTCATGCTGGAATGTGAACCTTCTTCCCGTTGACAACTTTCTGGCAGAGGGCAGCAGTGTTTTGCCCTGTGCATTTATTTTCCTGACAAGTGCCCAAGTCCCTGCTGCAGAGAAACACCTCCATGCTTTATACTGTAGGTATGGTGTTGTTTGGAAGCTGAGCTCTATTGGCTTTCCGCCGGATGTACTGTTTGGTGTTGAAGCCAAATAGTTTGATTTTGGTCTCATCTGACCATAACATCTTTTTCCTCTTGGGCTCCGAATCGTCAAGGTGTGTTTTGGCAAAACTCAATCCAGACTTCATGGGGCCTTTCCTAAGGAGTGGCTTTTTTCTTGCAACCCTCCCGTACAGACCACATTTGTAAAGCACTTGTGATCTTGTTGTCACATGATTGCAACGACCACTCTTTGCCATAAATTCCTGTAACTTCGTCAAAGTTGTCATTGGCCTCTTGGTTACCTCTCTGACCAGTTTCCTCCCCACTATTCTATTCGTTTTGGAGTTACGACCAGAGAGGATCCTAGTAGTACCGAACACTTTCCACTTTATAGTTAAAGACTTTACTGTGCTACTAGGGATTGATAAAGCCTTAGATTTTGTTTGTATCCATTGCCTGACTTGTGCCTCTCCACAACTTTATTCCTGATATTCTTAACTTTATTCCTAACTTCATTTTGACAGTGCAATGCCATCCATAGTTGACTGTTTGCTTTTAATTGAAATACCAAGCGCTGGAATGCTCCAGGAATAGCTGTTTTTATGCTGAACTAATCAAAATGATTACAGTTGATCACAGGTCGGAGCCATTTGGCTTGGTGTGCAATGGAGAAAGTGATTAGTTACACACTGAAGTGAATTTACAAGTATTTTTAGGAGGGGGTGATCCTTTATCCCTCTCAGTGGTTCTTGTTTTTAATTTTTAATATTTTACAAACTGTTATCAAATCTTTCACTTGTTGCACTGATTAAATAGAGGTGGATATTTTGTGTGTCTTCATTTAATGCCTCTAAACAATAAAATGTGAATATTTTGGAGGGGTGATTATTTTGTATACCCACTGGATATGCCAGTTTAATAAACATATCTGTGCACTGTGGTTGAGAATTAGCTAGTAAAATTACAGTAGGACACAAATTAGGTTTTTTTTGTAGTCCATAATATAAAAGGAACATTGTAACACAGAAAATTGCTGTTTGAACTGAAACACAAGTTGTGAAAGTTGTAGACAGTTTCTGTCCATAGTTACCCAAAGTAGTACCTTGCAAAACCCACTCACTGAGGGAGACGATATTATTGTTCAGTTTCGCCAAAATACACGTGTTAACATGCTCATAGATAAATGCTGATGTGGGATTTTTTTTTTTAAAAACAGGTTCGTAGCCCACTGGAACTTGGCTAAGTCACTGGCCAGTTATTATCAAGAATCAGGCCGTGCTGGACGGGATGGCCTTGCCTCTTCTTGCCGTATTTACTACTCTCGCAAAGACAGAGAACAGCTCAACTTCCTGATCCGAAAAGAGGTCGCCCGGAAACAGGCAAGCCATTTTAAAAGCTTCACATGATGCACAACACTGGGAAAATTGTCTAGGTAGAATATTCTTCTTTCTTTAACTGGAGCTACAAGTCTAATGAAGCCAAAAAGTTATGAGGGTCTGTTTTTGGTGGCTTCCGTTATATTAACCATGACACTAAAGTTTAAAACTAAAGAAGCAAACTTATGACACATCATGAACCATTCCTTTAAAACAGTTTGTCATTAGTTTAGGCAATCGCTTCATTGCACATCTTCAGTTAAAGGGGATCACTCCCACAGTCAAGATAGCTCAGCAAAATCACCTGAAATGAACTTGCGTAAATTAGTTTTGCATTCATAAGCTGACCTACTGAACTTGGGTTAAAGTGTGATGTGGTTTTAGAATATCATTTTAGAATAAAATGTTTCTTTCTCCCCTATGACCAACTTTGACATGTCAGTGGACTCAGTCGTACCATTATGCTAGTTCTGCATTGTTGGTTAATAAGGCTGCCGTTTCTATTGTTTACAAGTGTGAAGTGGATGGCATAGTGGATGAGAGTCGATGGGCCTGGTAATGCCACCACATTGGCTGTTGGAGTCCTCTGTCTGTTTTATACAGAACCAGTGATGTTATTCTCCTGTTTTTTTTCCCCTCTGAAATGTTTTTTTTTAGAAACTCTGACTTGATGCAGCGTTTATTGCTAGCAGAAGATAGCCAAATGTGACAAATATCCTTTATCTAAAATGTATTGTGCTTTTATAGTGGGGCGGTAGGAACCTAGTGGGTAAAACACCTGCCTGTGAACCTGCTGACCACAAAGTCGCAGGTTCAAACCCCCACTTTCTGCCATTGTGTCCTTGAGCAAGACACATAACCCTCAGTTGCTCCAAGGGGACTGTCTCTGTACCTAATGATTGTAAGTCACTCTGGGTAAGAGCGTCAGCCAAATGCCCGCTTTACACTTTACCCTTTATCATAAAATCAAATCTAGAATCTGTTCTGTTACCACACAATAAATCTGTTACCACACAATAAACGTTTCTGAACTTATCATGAATTTTATCAGTACTTAAAGAACACTGACTGACTTCATTTTTCAGTACAAAGAGAACATAGCAAGGCATGTTTGACTGGTTTGAGTGCTGCACAGCGTGCAAGATGCTGAATAAAAATCACACTCATGTTGTTAGGGGGTATTTTTTTAAATGTGGCTTTTTGACAGTTTCAATTAAATCTAATAGTTGTTTTCTTTTCATTTTGTCTATTGAGGAAATGTCTTGAAGTATTGTGACGTCATTACATATTTTTGCCATATCACCCACCCCGACCAACAAGTGTCTTCTGAGTTAAATGTTATGCTGATGGGGAGTAATTTAGTGGTAAATCTGAACAAACACTATGTTGTCTCACCAACAACATCCATGTACCAGGAATGTACTATAAAAGCATACCAAATCGTTCTATCAAACCTATTCTTAAACCATGTCTCAAACATATTTATAACTATGTCATAGCTTTCTGTGAGGTAGTGTTTAGCTTTTATCTGTTTTAATGTGTGTTCTGAGACTAAAGGAAAGAGGTGTGGCATGCATGTGTTTTTTATCAGCACTATTGCAATCGAGTTACTAACAGCGTGTGTTTGATTCACAGTGAAGTTAAGAGGAAAGAGAAGGAGCCGTATTACAAAAGTTTGCTGTTTTGCATCATAATGCCCACTTCCTTTTCCTCTTGCACAGTCCTGTCATTTTCCTCCCATTTTGATCATTTTTCAAACTTGAACACAGGGTGGAGTTATGTAAATGTAGCAGAGTGTCATTACTCTTTAAATCAGGGGTGTTGTCAAAGGGTCAGTGTGGCTGCAGGTTTTCGGCCCCACCAGTCACACCTGATTCCACTTGGTCTCAGTTCTTCAGTCGATCAGGTGAGCTCATGTGAAAACCACACTGGCCTTTTGCGGATAAGATTTGACACCCCTAAATGTTTCAGATTCATAGTGTTGAAAGTGCAAAATGTGCAGTTTCCGTAAACAGTGTCACAAATGCATGACCAGCTCTTGGCAGAAAAGTTAGCATATTCTTGAGACTAATAGTTCAGATGCCACCAGCAGTTATGAGCTGAAGGTAGATGTGTGTTATGTGTATGTAATGGGTTTGGAATCTGCTTCATAATGGCTCTCTCCTTTCAGGAGAAGCGAGGTTCAGAGAAAGAGCAGGACAAAGCTCCGATTCTGGACTTTGAGGCCATGGTGAACTTCTGTGAACAAGAGGGGTAAGACTTTTTAAAACACACACACACACACACACACACACTCTCTCTCACACACACACACACACACTTTTAAATTTTTTATTTAGGTGCAAATTTTAGAATACATAAAATGCCCAAATAGTCAATGCCTTGGTCGCCCAGACTTATATAAACATGTGACTGTCAGCAATGGCCACACAATAGTGCAAGATTTTTTTTAGGAACCACAAGGCATGTTTTCAGCTTCCAGTTAAACAAGTTTTGTTTTTGTTTTTTTTTTTAGACTAAGGATTTAAAGACCCATAGTGACAAGTACAGGCTAAATAATGAGGATACATTTGTAGCTAAAGTTACTCATTAACTGTAGAAGTGACTGAAATTTCAAAACTTTATATAGATTTCTTCCACCCTGCAAGAATCAAATGAACACACTCATGCTAATTATGACTCGACAGGTAGTACTATTTAATGACTGGCATGAGTATCAGGTCACTTGGCATGTACAAACACACGTAAAACACAGAAATTTGCGGTGTTACATGACAAACAATACTGCTGTTGCTTTATTAATATAGTACACATAATACTTCATACAAACAAATGTTGTAAACTCTTCTGTTATTTTCATGTTGCAATCAACCACAATAACCTGAAAGCGGTTGACACTTCTGTTGGGTCTTTTAGAAACAAGATGACCTTTGAGAGAAATTTAACATCCAAAAATGAGTGTTGGAATTGTTTTTTTATTAATGTCAGTATTACTTTCATATTGTTTAAATTTGTACCTGTACCTGTGTTGGTTTAGAGGTGTTGACTGAGTTACATAACGGAGGTTTACAAAGTAAATAAATGGCAAAATACATTGGTATCGCATTTGATATTAAAGAGCATTCACTTTAATTATTCCCAAGTTGGATCCCGTTGGTTTTGCATAGTATTGACACGTTTCACCTTTATACACACACTTAATTGTTTAGCATTTCTTTACGATTCACCAAAATGATTTGTGACTATATTGTTGAACTGCCACTTCTTGCTGTCTCGATTACTTGCACATAGTCCATGTTTTCTGGATGAACACAATTGTAGTTCCTTCACTTGACACTATGTACAGGGATGCATCTCTTCTCAGAAGAGAAGTTGGAGAAGAGACATACAGTGCCCAAGACTGAGGGGGGTATGCTGATTTGGCCTTTGTTGAGATATATGCATATACATATTTGACTGTTATGCTTTAACTCCAAGTATATAGGTTCAATGACTGCTCCACTATCGTGCCTTCATTTGGTTTGTCAGTTGCGCACCTCCTCAGGAGTGAAAGCAAGGTGTCTGCAAGATGCAGTACCAGAAAAACAGTGGAGGCTGTATATGATGTGGTATGATGTCATTATCAGTTTGAACAAACTGTCAGCCACTTGTGTGGCCTTTGCAAGATAAGCAACGTGGTCTCCTCTTCTGTCGCCATGTTCATAGCTGACTTGTGTGGGCTGTAGGGGTGGTGGTGACCTAGTGGGTAGGATACTTGCCTCTGGACCAAGAGGTCATTGGTTTGAATCTTACTTTCAGCACCACCACTGGGTTCCTGAGCAAGACCCTTAAACCCAAGTTGCTCCAGGGAGACTGTCCTCTGTAGTTAGGGAATGGAAGTCGCTTTGGATAAAAGCGTCTGCTAAACGCCGTAAATGTAAATGTGTGTATATGAGTAATATGAGTATAATGCTAACCTTGCTGTCTTCTGAAATGTTTTCTGTCTGCCTTCGGAGTGTCACATGGTGGCACACATGAAGGTAGCGGCGATACACAGCACTGCTTGCCCCAATATCTTGTAATTCTGTCTCACGTTTGGTGTCTTCTCTCCATCTTTGTTTCTTTACATTCTTCTGTGTTGTTCTGGTAGTCCTCAATGCTTTATAGGAAGCTAAAATGAGCTGATTGAACCATCGTGAACATTCAGATGACGGAGTCCTTATTTCTGGGGCTTCTTCCACAGCTACAGCAGCACTGTGCGCAGGCAAACACCACCATGCCCAGAAACGTCACTGAAAGTAAAGAACACCACTTTGGTCAGTATGCACAAGATGTGCCAAATAGGCAGGGTATCGCATTTAACTAGCAAACATGGTTTGTGTCATTTTTGGCACATACAAGTGGCATATACATCTGATAGATCTGTAGCCCTGCGTTGCGCTTGCACTTTCCTCCCACATTGGCTGTTATTTCTCATCCAAAGTGTTTGAGTACGGGGTGAAAATCACAGGTTTGCACTTTACAAGCTGTCCAACACTTTCCTTCCATTTAGTTCGTGTTGTGATGTATGCAAAGGCTTTCCTTCTGCCAAGTTGAGTTTTCGTGTCTGGTTTCTTTTAATGTATCTTTTATGTAGTTTATAACTACAGCTTAATGGAATGTCTAGGTGGTGTTCCTCAGTTTATGCTTTCCACAGCATGTATTTTAATCTGGAAAATATCAATGCAACCGTTAGTAGAACCACTTACATGAGAAAAAGTACTTGATTGTTTTGTGTAACAATGTTGTTTGTAACTAGGGCAAAACAAGCCATCTGAATTAAGGCGTTAGTATGGAATAGTACAGTTACCAATCCAGATCTATCTGTACTCTGATATTCTGCACTCCTTTCTAGTACCATGAGGCGGGGCTCTCTAGAGGTTGTGTGGTAGTCACATGACGTTTCAACCAGCTCTGGTATTAACAGTAAACACAAACAAACAATACAAGCTTCAGTCTACATTTTACCGAGCATTTTGTTTCAGGCTTGTCGCTAAGTTGTTGCTGTGGTGATCCAGGTGATTGTCAGGATGTTGTGGGCTGGTTACAGTGGTATCCCACATGGTTGATGGGATGTTGGTAATGTATTTGTGTAATGCTAATATTAGTGCGGCACACACAATTTTGCCTGGCATTCATTTTTGTGAGGTGAAAAATAGGAAACCTGGACAGATAAACAAATCTGGAATTAGAACGGTGTATCTCTCAGGAAAAAAAAAAACTGCGGGACTAGTTGAAGAAGAATATGATAGAGCTATGCAGATTTATTATTTATTTATTCATTTATTTATAATCACTAATTTCCACAGGATCTTATTTTCATGTGGCTGCTGATTCCCCACATCGTTGCTGTGATATTGTGGAGCCAGTGGTATGCAACAGTCACATTCTAGCACTGCAGCCACACACATGGTAAAAGAACTGACTCTGGCCGGATAGAAATAGCCTAGCAAAATGTAAGTAAGAAATTTCTGGCTAAGTATATTATTACCTTTTCTGCTCTGTCAAACAGTATGGGGAATTTGGCCTACGTTTCTCAAGCCAGAGCTTTTGGACAGTTTAGAATTGTTTATTTAATTATGGATGTTGTGTGGAGTGTTCCTTTTGAGGTTTTGTTTAAATGTATCTTTAGCTGCAGTTTCAGTCCTGTAACTAAACAGAAATGGTCTCTTAAATTTAGGTAATGTGAATGGTGCAGTCTGTCATCTGCTTCTTAACCACATCAACAAACACACACTGCACAATGATAGTGCATGAAATTAAGGCACATGTGGAATATACTTACAGACGAAGAGCAAGAGGATGGAGAAACCCACTATGTCGTAGACGCTTCCTTGATGGAGACCCTGCAGTTTGGTCCAGATCTTTTGAAGGATGTCAAGTGTTTCCTGCCTGGCATCCATTCTGTTAGACGCTCACAGCTGTTGGCAATCAACAGGCAGTGTTAAAGTTAATGCAGTGGCCCTGCTAGGACTGCTAGGGTTAATTATTTTCACAGTACTGATATCTCTGAGTGTTGCAACATGTAAATAAGACCTTTAACAAGTCGCTGCATTTCAGTGTCCAGTGTTCCTGACGAGTGTTTATGTGGGTGTTCTGATGAATCAAAGCATTTGCATGATACAAAATTTGTGATGCAAAATAGTTGGTGGTCTTTAACCATGTCACCATAGTGGTTCACTGACATATTTAGACATGTTTCATGTGCATTTCACGTGTACACAATGCAGCAATGTAAACACTGCTTGCCTCCTTAGAAATGCTGTATTTGATTAAAATAATGTTGATTATTTTAGCAATGAATTGAGCAATCATCAGAATAAAATAAAACAAGTTTACTACATATTAAGTAGTCTTTTGAAAGTCATAGAGAAAGTGATCAGCTTATCATTGTAGATTCATTGATATTTACAGCACTTAAGAAGCACTGCTCAGCTGTTTCATCATAAAGAAATTAGGACTGTTTAATGTGTGTAACGTTTTGAATAAGATCATTTGTGCTTAGTTTTTAAGTCGCGTTAGTATTTTTGAAATGTTGCACTACTGGTTCTGTTTTTTGTCCACTCATCAACTGTCAGATTGTGACATGTAAGTGTGTGAGCTATCCTGTATCGTGACGATATTTTTGACATATTACCCACTCCTGCTAAGGCCTAAGCATGCACAAAGCCAGATGTCTGCTTCCTATGCTTTCTCGTAAGGGCATTATTATCAGTTGCAGTTACAAAAATAACTTTGCCACCACATATCAGCGGTGCATGGAGGGTGCCTAGAAACGAAAAGAGGAACTTGTGCTTAAAACTGTGTGGACCTGTCATTAACATGCCGTTTTGGTGTTCCTTAGGGTGGGGCTAAGGCTGGATTTGCTCTGCAAGAATATATAGTTCAGGGTGGGGCTGTGTGGTCAAAGAATGTTGATGGGCAAAATGCAGCTTTCTGTTAGGTTGAGTGCCACTTAAGCTTATACGCTATGTTTAGCCAAGGCTTTGTTGCTTTTTAATATTTGTCCTTCAATATATACATAGCTACTAGTTGGTAGTTGGTTGGTTTAAGCGGGTAGGCCTCTCCCTCTCCTGCAAAGTAAGGTTTATCTTTTGGCATCCACATCGTTTAATTTGCTGTTAACAAACAACTAGAAGCTGATTATTTTGGACCTTTGTGGACCCAAGAATAACAGCCCCACCAAATGTTCATAAAATTAGCATTGACTACGATGAGGCTGATTTACAACAAGCCCAAGCGGCAGATTCACATAGTCTATGTGTGGTTCTGTGTCAGATGTATTACATGTCGTAAAATAACCCTTAGATAGATCTATCAGTGGTTAGTACTAGTTTAATAGGTCTGACTCTAAAAACCTGAGTCATGCTTGTAGTCACTGTAAACTACTCCACTGGCACGCTCATATGAACTTGTTTGAGTGTCAGATACAGCCAAATTGTGAGCATATTATTACATGGTGAAATTTAACGTAGAAACATTTGAATTTGCTTCATAATGAGCCACTGCAACAATTCTAGTGCAATGGTGACAGTGGTACTACAGCAGCCGTAGGTGAACATTTGGTGCTTGTAACATGGAAATTGAAGATTACAACTCCTTGTAACAGACATTCAAGAAAAATATCATTTTTACTTTCCGTATTTCTGTTTTCGGTCACTGAGTAGTGGTTCACATTTTAAATGGGATCAGTAGCTAGACTCCTCACTATCAGCTCATGTTCAGTGCTCTCTAAATTGTGACAGGTGCTAATTTTATTCTAATTCTAATTTTAAATTCAATATTATGACAGACTGTCGCTATATAGAACATTATTAGTTGGCTAACTGGCTTGATAGTGAGAGTTTTTTGCTAATGGATATGTAAAATATTTGACAGGTACATGCAAATGTGGTCTTTTGTCACATCCGTTGGGCCAAATTAGAAAAACTGTTTCTAATTTCCTTTTGGACAGAATGAGAAGACAATATTATTGTCAAAAGAAGTAAATTTAGGTTGCATTATCAAAAATAGATCAGTGGTTTTGGCTGACAGTAAGGATATACTAGTTTGTTGGCTGTATCACTTAGTTAGCTGATTGGCTTGGTAGTCAGTGTTTTTCTTTGTGGTGGCATCTTCCTAAAAGTGGTTTCTTGAGCACTGTGCTTCTTCTCCTGACTCGATCATAAATTTTCTTGCATGCTTCTGAATGTGTTCACACATATAGTTAATAGGTTGATAGTTGTCACCATCTTGTCACCCCTTTTTTTAAGCTTGATGACAGTAGTCCACATCTTCCTTACAAAGAGTGTTCGAAACAATAATTGGACATTTTCTGTACTTTCTGGAGTCTGGCCATTACTGCAGGTGTGGTTGGTAAGTGGTATCAGTCCACTGACTCAGCCTTTGTCGTTTGCAAGGCTGATGTTTTGATCAACCACTCTGTTTGAACAGTGCCTGAGAAGTGGACTTTAGAAGATAGCGCTGAGGCGGAGTAGACCTAGATTAAAGTTGATTTGCATTGGAGTCACATGTAGCGAGAGAGCCTCAGCAAGGCCAGGACTGTGCATGACAACAAAATTCCACGCTGATTCCTCATCTGAGAGGCATGTTTCTGTCTATGAATGTGGTCTGAGTTGAATGTGGTCCGAGTTGTGGAACGAATTGCAGCTGTTTTTTTCCATCCAGGTTTCAAAGGGCTCACAAACATGTTTTGCAATGTTTGAATTGGGTGCGACTTTAACCTTAGCTGACCTAACCAGTTTGTATTGATGCAAAACACAAAACGTTCTCTTACCTGAGGGGAAAATGCTCAGTGGGCCTCCTTTTCCCCCGCTCCAGTTCAAAGTGTAGACTGGGAATTCCAAAGCGGACTGCTAACTGAAACTACCTCCACAGAACTCTCCAGAGTTTCGCGCAAGCTGTGCTTTGACTGCTGTCCAATCTTGTTTTGGTGTGTTTTCTTCACTTCTGTAGGCTCAGGTTTGCTCCAGTCACAATAGTTTTCCAGTTTAGTGTGTTCTCTCTTCACTTAGGATTTGGAGTCTCTTCGTAGCTGTCAGTCTGTGTCTGCCTTTGGTCCAGTTTTGTGTGTTCCAGGCTGTGATCCAAGCACTGTCACGCTGTTGCTGCTTTCCCAGTTGGACAGTTTTTGTGTGTGTGTGTGTGAGAGAGAGAGAGAGATCTCCAGGCTGTACTGGATGACTAACTGCTTAAGAAACAGGCGGCTTGTATGTTTCAGCTGTGCAGTTTTGCGCCTTCCTTTTGACTCTTCCTGTGTAGCAACACCTAAACTTCAGCTTTTATCAGTCTGAAAATCTTTTGCTCACTCTCTCTCTCACTCTTTCTCTCACTCTCTCTCTTGCTTTCTCCCTCTGTCTTTCTTTTCTCTTGCTTACCTCTCACTCTCCCCACACCCCTTTGTCTCAGCTGGACTGCCTACTTCTCCTCCCCTCAGATCACTGTGGGAACTGTTTCTTTTTCTTTTTTTTTCTGGTTGTCACACCCACCCCCAGTCCCTTTCATTAAGTGGACTGTCGGTGCTTGAGCATTGTATGGGTTTTGTTGGTTGCTTTCTGGGGTGGGGTGTCAAGCATTGGAATGTGTTTCTTTCTGTGTGTCTGTTACATAACCCATGATTATTAAAGGCAGTTTTCAAACAAGGAAGGAGGGCAATTTGAATTCCCAGAGGTGGAGACTAATGTAAAACTGTTATCACCTTTAAAAAAGTCTGTTCTGTTCAAATATTTCAGCTGTAGATCCAGTCACATCTATGTAGTGCTAGAGAGTGGCTGCCATGAAAAGGTTTCTGTTTGAGGAGTTTTTTCCCATCCTGCAACTTTTACCCTAATCACATTTCCTTCTTAATTAGATCTCCAAGGTTTCCCTTCGTTTGCCTCCACAACAGGGGTGTCCGACTCTGGCAGCACAGTTTTGTGATTTTCCTACTCGAACAAACTTGAATCTAATAAGTTTCAGCTGAGAAAAACATGTCATCTATCAACTTTCATGGACCCCAGGCCTCCAGGATGCTTCTGCTCTGTAACATACAACAGCCCTACTGATCATTTTATTGGTATTGATAGATAAACAAAAACATGTTTAACGTCAGTGTATGTGAATCCTATTTGCCAAATGCTTCACACTGGTTTTAAAAATGTCCATTTTAAATTTCACTGAAACTATTTAATACTATGTTTCCTTTTGAAAGCTATTAAATGGTAATTTCCAGTACTATGTAAGATATTTGGTATAGTTAAACAAGTAGAATAAAACGAACTAGCTATATCAAGTTTGTGAAATGGAAATATAAATATAGTTAAATATATTCAATCACCATGCCATATCATGCTTCAACTTTATCACTATTGTCCACCACTAATGCAACCAAGAGTGAACAGGGTAAGGATTTGCTCGAGTCGAGAAGCAAAACAACACATAAGAAACAAATGTCAGAGAGTGGCTCATTGACTGGATTATTTAATAGCGGTTCTGTTCTTGGAGTAGCGTTGAACAGACGAGGCACACAGAAGGCCATTGTGTTGCCACAGCCAGATTTACAGTGTTCATGTTGTTTCTATCCGGGGTTGAGTCGCGTCCCCCTACCAGTTATTTCAGACACTCCTGTAATCTGAAACTCACTCGGTGCTGTGGGGAGGTGTATATTGCTGTGTGTGTGTGTGTGTGTGTGTGTGTGTGTGTGTGTGTGTGTGTGTGTGTGTGTGTGTGTGTGTGTGTGTGTGTATGAACATATGTGCTTGTCTTTCGGGCACCTACACCAGATTTCCTCAGGAAACAATAAAAAGTTTCCAAAAAGTGAGATGTTGCCAGACCTCGCTTACAAATACACATCATAAATTAATGCATCTTATATTTTATAACTGGTACCATAATACTGTTTTTGTTACTATTTCTAGTCAGAGATAGACTTACAAACACAAAAGTAACTCCTTAAAAGTCCTGACAATGTGTTATACATTTTAAAACATATTTTGGTGTGTTTCGCCTGTTGTTTAGATTCATTTCTATTTACAATTTGGGGTGATATTTAATTTTTTGAGATCACTTCGCATCTTTAAGATCACTAAGCTGTTTGCTGAGAGCCTTATTTTACTTGAAATCATATTTACTTGGTTAGTTCATGTTTCTGGTTCATCAAATCCTGTGATTTTAAAGGCAAACTTGTATTTTTCCTGTGATATTCAAATGAAATGTAATGAAATATTATCTTTCACCTCCCCTTCCCACTATCCCAACCTATTACAGAGCAAAACACTCTGTTAGCCCCAAGACTCTTTCTAATACTGCATTTTACTCAGAAATACAGCACGGAATTAAAATGCATAATGATTTCTGATTTACATTGATTTTAAGAAAGAGTATGTTGTGACACATTAGGATTTTACCAAAAAAAGAAGCTCAGTTATGGTGAAAGTTGTTTGTATTGTCAGTTTACTCATTGTGTTGCACTGGAAAATATTTTCAGTAATACTTTTTCTTCCCTCAGCATAGTTAGAAATGAAAAAACTACAGTAAAAGCCTGTAGTCTATTTAAATATATGCAAATATAAATTAGCCATCGAAATTTTCAGATGGGCTTTAGTTAGTTGCAGTATACAAGTCACGTACTGGTGTGTCGATTAATGAACAGGCATATTGTGTTACGGAGTTTCTGGCAATACCGTGTATGTAGACTACATGTAGGAATTTTCAGTGTTCATCAGTATCCCATTGCTGTGTGCGTTAATATAGCTAACCTAGCTACCTCTTGTTTGTGGCTAACTGCTCTAACTGCATTTTTCTTGGCTGTTAGTCTCTCATTCCTGTTATGAAATGAATAGACTGGGCATTAATCCAGTGAGCAAATGGAAGCTCACCAGTTAACCCTGTTTTGCAGAGTTTCATAAAGACTGCATTGGAACTGGTGACAACGGTACAGTGGTTCTTTAACGCTGTCCAATAGTCTGTAGTCTGTGGAAAAGCATTCTAGTTAGAATTTCATTCTACTTTGTACATATGACAGTAAAACTTTGAATCTTGAATCTAGTTCAGGATGTAGCCCTCACAGTTCATCACCACTTACTAGTTGGCATGAATGCATTCATTTACAAATATTTCAATCAGATAATGCCTGAAAAGGGGGGAAATACAGGAAAGATGGAACACAAAAAAGTGTAGTTGGAATTTTTGATTTTTGTATTTTCTTTATGGGGACAAGTCATGCTTTCAAATAGTCATGATTCGTTTTCCAGCCCTCTAGCGAATGACAATCACAGTGGGGTTTTTTTTCAATGTATTTGTTGAACATTTTTTACAGATCTTGTAAAGTTTCCACTTAGTGGGGACTTGGCTACGTAAACATTACATGGTGTGGTCATACCTCCTCATCTCTCAGCACTAATTCTTAAAAAGAGCAGTGTTTTTCCAATATGCCTTGTGTTGCCGAATAGTAATGGGAAGTTTACTAAATGGGAAATCTTTTTACTAACTTGTATCTTTGAATCTCATTCAGTAAAAGAAACAAATCATTTGTTCATTTTGTTCTTTAAAACTAGTGTGGCACCATAACCGTCACCTCAGTGATGATAGAAAGGGCACGGCTCTCAGACACCGAGAGCAGCATGATTTGCTTGATTTGGTGAAGTATAAAGTATAAGCTGATTGAGTTATTCAGACAAAATGACCAATTATTAATTGCACGTGTCAGTAAAAATGGTATTCTTTGATAGCTATTCACCTGCCCGTTGAAGACCCGTAGTTTATGAACCCTTTCCAACAGGAAAGACAAATTAAACATTCATTACACACAAATTAAACATTCGTTACTAGCTACGGAAATGTTCTGGTTGACCACCTAACTTTAGCTGGCTCTCCTCACCAGTAATAACAGCATCGGTGATGTTATTGCTGTAAGAAAGTGAATAATGGATGAGAGACATGAAGTAGTTATGACTGGTGAATGAATCAGACCCTCCGATACTGCAAATATGAAGCAGTCAAGTGAATGGAAAAAGGCCCTTTTGTGAATAACACTGTAGCTACACTGTCACAGTTCAGATGAAAGAAACAAGAGGCACGCATGTGTCCAGGGAAAAGTGGCGAAAACAGTTTGATCAAGAATCTTTCAAGGACTTAGAATCTGGACTTTTCCTTTTCTCTTTCAACGTGCATTGCATTTAGCACATGCAATGTTAAAATAACTTTTCTCTGCATGTTCTCCTCCCCTCCAGCTGTAGACATGCTACTATCTCACAATTCTTTGGGGACCAGAAACCAAACTGTGGCGGCGCCTGCGACTACTGCCGTAACCCTAAATTAGTCCGGGCTCAGCTGGAAAGAGCCGCCGCCCTCAGCACCAGAACTGGCCCTGCACAGAGCTCTGAACCCAGAGGGCCCTTTGGCTTCGACCCCGAGCTCTACGCTGGGGGAAAGAAAGGTTACGGCTTTGAGAGGTCAGTTCAGCTGCCATTCGTGGTCTCTCTTGAAAGTCTGTGACTTTATCACATACACAGTACAGCGTAAAAGTCTTAGGCACCTGTGAGAATAATATTTAAAACTGTTTAGATGAGCAGTGAGTACTAAATAAAGCTAAAAAGAGTAAAAACACAACATTATATGGTAAATAGTGATTTTATCTACAGTATATCAATGTGTTCCTTGTGGAAGCCCTTGTAGTTTCCATTAAAATTTTGCATAGGTGCCTAAGACTTTTGCACAGTACTGTAGGATGTTTCATCAACTGTGTTAATAATTATGGGGTCCATGTGTGTTTGTGTTCAGGTATGATGAGGAGTGGGAGGGTAATGAACAGGACGATGTTGAGAAACGGAAGAAAGAATTTGGGGATTTGTTCAAGAAGCAGATGAATTTACGCAAGGTGAAAACTGAAAACTGACCATTCGCACGCACACACTCTCTCTCTCTCTCTTACTCTTTCACACTCTCTCTCTCTCTCTCTCTCTCTCTCTCTCTCTCTCTCTCTCTTTTTCTCTCTTTCTCTCTCTCTCTCTCTCTCTCTCTCTCTCTCCCGCCCTCTCTCTCTAACAATCACAAAACTGGCAAATACGCAGACAAACAGAAAACACACACACACACACACACACACACACACACACAAAAACATGCTAACAACGTCAAATACTTCTCCTTTAGCTTGGCCTGAGTAACATTCATCACATTCTTTCCCCTGTTCTCTCTCTTGCTCTGACTCTCCCTCTCTCTCTCTTTTTGATTCTTTCTCAGTCCCTCTCTCTTTTTGTTTCTTTTTCTTTCTCTCTCTCTCTCCTTCAGCTCTTTCTTTTCTTTCACTCACAAAACAATCTTTTCTCTCTCGCTTGCTCCATCTCATTTTTTGCGATCATTCTCTCCCTTTGTTCTCTTTTCTCTAGCACTCTGTACTGTCTCTCTCTCTCATGTTTTTCCTCTCTCTTCTCTCTCTTACTCTCTCTTAACTATTTGTTTTTCTCCTTTTCTCACTCACTTCTGTCTCTCTTCTGTCTCTCTTTCTTTTCTCCTTTATTTCACTCCCTCTCTCTCTCGCCCCCACTCTCACTCACACCTACATAAACACATCTGTTTTCCAGCTGTTTCCAGCAGAGGCAGAGGCTTGGGGCAGTGGAAAGGGGAAAACCGGAATGTCTGGATTAGGGACGCTCCTCTGTTTTCATACTCGCTGTATTCACTTTTAAATGGGGGACAACTAGATTTGTTTGTCATTAAAGGGATGGGCGGCCAAAGATATTTAATTATGCAGAGTGCTGTAATTAAAATGCTACAGTTAAAGACTTAAGACTCCTGAGAGCACGATCATGCAATATATAAATCTTTTGTAAATCTTTACGGATCTTCTATCTGATTCCATTCTTATTTTTTGCTAATTTTGTATGTGTCTTTATTTACAGGGATCAAGTGACCGAAAAGAGACTTTTATTCCACCAGGTCAGTGTCCCACCACTGTAGGGTTATAAAAGTAGACCTCAACCAGCCCATGGGGTCTTACTCTTTCAAGCATGTTCAGTTGTTGACGGAGTGGCAGCCCAAAAACTGTTTTATCTTGTATTTTTCTGAGTTCTTATGGGCCCATATGGTCACTCTCTCTGTGTAACTTCTGAAACCAATTCTCAGCCTCAGACACTCTGCCCACAGAGGACCAGAGCATCTGGTATCTGTTGCCCAGTAATCTCACTTTTATATTACTAGGGAACAAAGTTTTCTTATAGAAACCGAAGGCTCAAATTTGTGCAAACAATTTAAAATGTGAAACTTAAGAAAAGTGAATTATAACATGTTGAAAATTAATTAAAATAATTCTTAAAATTATTCAAGTGCTCGTTTGGTAATCCCTATAAATATTCAAAATGCTGTTAGAGCCAGACCTAGAAAATAAGTTTACACATCTTCTACAAATAAACTAAAATATTTCATTTTCTACAAATTTTGCTGCATGACTGCTTCTTTGGTGAGTTGCACATACTGGAGAAAAAAACTAAAATATCATTTTTGCATAGGCCACATTTTGTTTTATTTTTCTCTGTGATAAACTCGGCAAATAAACATTTAAATGTACAGAAGTGTGTTCCCTGTAGAATGGTACTTATATTACAACTAAACATTGCTCAAACTTTCATATATAATTGTTTAAAGTAAAGTAAAGTAAAGTGGCCCCTTATAGTGACCCGTGAACACACCACAGCACACAGTGTGAACAATGTGAAATTCTTTCTCTGCATTTAGCCCATTCACCAAGTGAAGCAGGGGGCTGCCACCAACGAGGGGCGCCCGGGGAGCAGTATGTGGGGACGGTACCTTGTTCAAGGGTACCTCAGTGATGACTCTAGCAGTACTGGGATTAGAACCCACAACCTTCTGATTGCATAGACAACTCCCTAACCACTAGGCCACCAGCTGCCCCAATTAATATGTAAAGGTGTTTATAAATTCTAACATATAACCGCTGTTGATACTGTAAACAAACGAGTGGAACATGTATAGTAGGTATTTTTATTATATTTTTTTATATTTTATTATATACAACAAGAAGGACCTCAAAGACACCCACAACAAATTTGGAGCGACATTAGAGTCAGCTCTTGATGTGAACGTAAGATAAGCTGGTCATGGCTATCAGAATTCTAGCAGTCAGGTGGCCCTTTCCTGTCAAAAGTAGCCAGTTCTTCTCCACATTAAGTGACAAAATGCACCCTAATCTCTGACGATAGATAGGGGCCTGGCTTGCAAGACTACAAGCCAGGCCAAGACTAAGTATATCTTCAAAAACTACCCTCATGTGGCTCACAGCTGTTGTAATGGAGATTTTAAGACCGAACAACCAGCACTTTGCAAAATTTGCACAGGCAGAAACATGAGAGAGGAATATTAAAATGGCAGCTAGAGAATCAGTAATAAATTAAGAAGTGAATTATTTACTCGTTATTCGTAAGTGGTATGAATAATTTCTACTTTGTATTTTGGTTACCTGTTGCTTCAGTGGTGTCACTAGCAGTCCTGGGAATCAAACCCACAAACTTAGATTAGATTGGTGTTCGCTTGAGGAAAGTAGACGTAGTCTTTAGGCCTACAGTCTAACGCAAAGGATTGGGCACCCTTGGTCAAATTTCATGTTTTGTTGATTTTTAGAGTGAAAATAAGTCCACATCCTCTGCAAAGAACACACTTCTGCCCATTTTTATGCATACTGATTATTTGCTGAAATTAACAGATGTACATATCAGTTCGAAAGCTTCAAATGAAACTGCCTGCAAAGCAAAGGCCAAAGAAAAGATCCTAAAGTTGATTAGATTTATAGAATTGATTATCTTAAATTCTCTTTACTTATTTATTTCTGTTTATTTATTATTCCTTCTTTAAATTGGTTATTGAACCTGAACACCAACCTTCTTTTTTTGTTAATTCATATTTTTCCCCAGATGCCAATTGTCCATTAATGGAGGCCAACAGCCAAAGAATTCCCAGACTCACGGTGAAGGTAATGGCCTCTGGCAGCTGCTCTCACTGAAATGCATTAACATATGGCTCTGGCAGTTTCAGTCTTAATCTGGCGGGGCCAGCAGGTGCCAATTTTCAGGTCACCGCTGAACTGAGTGATCAAAGCAGCTGTCGAGTTGGCTTAATAGATCTCCCTAAAGTTATCCTCAAAGCTCCGTGGAGTGTGTCTACAGTGACTTCTGTGGAAACATTACAGTGCCTCTCCAAATGAAATCTTAGTTTTGTAAATTAAGGAATAAATTAAATCACTTACAACAGTGTTTGTAAATTTTCACTAGTAATATTTGATCACAGTCAAGGCAGGCCCGCAGAGAACTGTCTTCCTGAGCTGCACTAACTGTGTTATACTGCATAAACACAGTCAATCTTAAGGCCTTGCAGTTGAGCAGCTTGCTGATGAAACTTAGTTTGCCAGGAAGAGTGCAGGAGATGGGAGAGTACTACCCCCTAATGGCACACATCATGCAGTGCACCCTTAAATCTGGCAGTGGTCACATACTGGAAATGTTTAATACGACAGAAGTTAACAGAGAAATAAGGCACAAGAGGGATAAAAGGATATTATTAATAAATGAGTCATATTTTGCCATGGTTTCATATTTAGTTCAGCTTATCAGATGACAGTAACATTGTATTTTTGTTACGTGTGTGTGTGTGTGCGTGTATGTGTGTGTGTGTGTGTTTGTGTGTGTGTTAGGCACGAGAGCACTGCCTGTCTCTTCTCCAGGAATCCTTGACCAACCACAGAGGTGCAGAGGGTCACTCACACAGGTATTGTTTGGTTCTGACGACTAATTGCTTTAACTGTGTTCAAATTAAGCGTCCACATCTGGAAATGGGATCGGCTATTTTCTTGACAGTCTTTCTCAAAATGTACTGCATTCTCCCTTCTGAATGCTGATTCTGTTTTTGTTGTTGGTGTGCCTTTTTGATTCATTCTTTATTAGTCTTGCTTGTCCCATTTTAATTCCAACTGTTTTTTTTTCTCTCTCTCTCTTCAGCTCTGACACACTTTCTCAGGCAGTACAAATAGAACATGAAGTCTTCAAATGTTGCAAATCCGCAAACCTGTATAAGGCTACAGTTCTCAAGAGGGTGAGTGGGATTCTCATTTCAGGGCAGTGACAGCAACAAACGAAACAGAAGCATCTCAGCTAAGTTGCTGTAGCTTAGTGGATAATGTTGTTGCCCTCCACACAGTAGTTTCTGATTCAGTTTCCTGCCACAATAAGCACTCTGCTCTATACCAGTCAACTCCACATTCACTGACATCTGTAACATGACTCAATTATGATTGTTTACATAATGCAGAAATGGAAATGGAAATTTCAAAACAGGTAATGGCATTGAAGTTTTTGGGAAATACGTTAGTTATCGCCTCATTAAACAGAGGTCGAGTTAAGTGTTGATTCCAACTACACAATCTTTTCAGTTAAAAAGCAAATCCAAGCACATTTTGTTCATCATACCTGAATCACTAATGAATTATTCATCTAAAATGACTAGTGAACCCGTGGTTACCCAAGTTTTTATATGTAATGGCAAATAAGTGGTGGGTTTTTGGTACTTTTTATTGCTCAGTATCTCCGGCACCAGGCAACTATTTCATAGTAATTTCATAATACTTTTCTGTGATGTACCGTTTAAACATTTCTAACGTCTCACTGCCACTGTGAACAGTTCTGACTCTTTGATTTAATGTAGAATGGAACCGTTCATATAAACCATGCTTTGTTTAAATAACTTGGTTTGAATCTGAACCATTTATTTGCATAAAAACTTTGAAAATCATTGGATGATGGTCTGAATCATGGTTTGACTTTAAACAGGCCAGATTTTAAACAATGTTTGGGGCACATTTGTATTACTTTTTTAAAATAACCCTTTTGTTTAAACAGTGGCCACTGTGCTATTAGTCTATTACACATTAGTTCCATGTGAGTGCCAATGGTGTTCTGTTACACTTTGCTTGTGGGAATAGTAATGGAAACTCTGGCCATATTTTCTTCTGTCTAGGCATCAGAGTTGAAGAAGAACATGGATGATGCTGCAATGCCCCCTCTGGAAAAGGATGGAGGTGCATGCAGCTCCAGTGTGAAAGAAAAGGAAACGATGACTCAGGAAGAAGCAGCTTCTTCCTCTTCCTCATCCATCCCTGAAGAACAGCAGGGATTTACTTCAGCTTCTCAGGTCTATTCGGTAAGTCAGTTATATACACTTTGTCCTAACGTATGAGGATTGATCCATGTATTTTATGGGCTTGTTTTGGTAAATACAGGTTGCTTATCTGCTGTTACAGATAAATAGTTATTGGCAGTGGAGAGTGGCTAGACATACTATGCCATTCTTTGCCATGTGTACCAAACCCCAGGCTCTGCTTGGTCTGCTGTTTTCATTTACTTTTCTCAGTTACTAACTAATTCTACTTATAAAAGTATGTTCTTTATCTATATATGTCATTTTCATAAATGCAAATAAAATGCATATTCATTTAGGTTTGTTGACTGATGGTGTAAGTACATAATGCAAAGATAGTGGTAATGCAGCAGAATTCACAGCATGCCTCATACAAAAGTGCAAATAGTTTCGTACTACAACAGTATCAGCGCAAGACCTCTATCTGTCACAAGACCTCGATCTGGGAGACCTATAGTGTTAATGACCAACCATCGCTAGAGATAGAGAAAGAAATTTTAAAAAGCTGCAGTTGATACTGTCAGAATAGCACTTTTTACTACTTTCTAAAAATAATCTCTATGGTAAACATGAAATAAAGAGACAATGTAGCCCTAATAGCCATAGTCATATTGAGAAGATTCTGGAGGATTAGTCTTGCTAGATCAAAACTTAACTTTTGCATTTTCTTAATATTTCCAAGTTAGGAAAGTGGCAGTATGTCATGGCTATTTATACACATTTTCTCTAACAAGTTAATACCTGAAAAATGAGTGTCATGCTTCACCTATGGCTTTGTTTCATGTTTACTTTCATAATTACATTCAGACAAGATATAACAAAAGAAAAAAGACAGATTTGTTGACGAATAAATGGTTATTTTGAGGATGCATCAATATGGGAATTCCAAGACTATATACGATATTTTTAAATGACATATTGATGCTACAAATACATTTATAAAATGTATAAACTGGGATTACGTTTACTGGATTTACAAATGCAGTAAAATTACTTATATGATGATATTGTAGCACATTAGCCCAGAGCTGCCTGAACATTCTGCTCTTCCATAATTCAGTAAATGCGGCATCATATATTGGCTCAAAACATATCATCCAGATCTAAACATCGGTTCGTAGTCAGTACTTTTTTCTTTTTTGTTCCAAATATCTGCTGATACCACCATGATTGTTATATCATTGCACATTCCTACAGTATTATCAGCCAAAAACATTTTCAAACTTGTTAATAGTAGATAGGCTACATGGTCAACCACTCCTTTTTTGCCTCCATTTTACAGCTGAAGAGAAAACGCATAGGAGCAGGATTCCGTGGCTCCTCAAACCTCTTCCAGACAGCTTCAGAATTTCTAAAGTCCCCGCAGAATGAGACCTCCACATCTCAAGAGCCTGACCATGAGGAAGATGACCAGGAAAAATACACAGCAAACAAAAGAACCAAAACATCTACCTCTTCCTCATCACCCTCCAAATCCAAAACCACCTCCTCAAACAGCCCCACCAAGAAAGCAGGTAAAGCTCTGAGCAAAAAACAGCAAAAGCTAGCAGAAGCAGCCAAGGACTCGCGCTGTATATCTCAGTACTTTGGGAAGAAGAAGACGGACAGTACTCAGAGAAGTAGGGGGTCTGAAGAAGGAGGTTCCTCTGTGCCTGCAGCACAGGAATGCGACACCTCTGCTTCAGCTTCTGCAATTGGCATGAATACTAATAACACTGCCAGTATGGACAGCAGTTCCATGGATGAGGAAGAAAGTACATGGAATTCCAAACCGGTTGAAACTCAAGCTGTAGATGTTAGTCCCATACATGTGAGTGCTACAGTGGAGGAGAAGATTGAAGACGCCCCGGCAGTGCTAGAAGTTCAAGGGTAGGCGTTGATCCCTCTCATTTTACTCTGTTTATTTGCTCTTTTTTCTCTCTACTATATTGTGGAAGGAATATCTAGAATTTTCTCAGTGTGTTCTGTACTGTTCTCCACCTTCTACGTGCCATACAGGGACAAGTCACAGTCTGATGACCAACAAGTGCCATCAGAAATGGTAATGACCACTTCAGCTCTTGATTAGACCGTTAATTTCCTCTAATGCCGCATCAAACAGGTACACATGGAGCGGGATCTATGCTTGTCTCACATTTAGTTCTCGCCTCCTAGCCCTGTCAAGGAACAAAGCCAAAGGGGAGTCAAGTCGAATTCTGCCGCCCATCCAGAGACAACAAAAGGAGGGTGACTTTTAACCCCGTGTTGCAGGAACATAACCTAGAGGCAGAGAACATGCACACCAATCAGATTTCAGTTCGGCCTGTGACACTGAAAGAAGCAGCAGACATTGTAGTGAAAATCTTGGATCCATTCTACAAAAAAGGCAAGTTTGCTACTAAGGTAAGTGCTGGCTGTCAAATTTCTTGTATTTCTTTCTTTTTTTATTTATGAACAAACAGTGATTATCAGAGCAAACAAAAAAAAAGGTTTGGATGTTTTTCCCCTCATAGGACCTGTTCAAGTCGTTTGCACGCTTTCTTTCACATCTGCTTGTAGAAGGAAAAGCTAAAGACCGAGGTAAAGGTAAGGTTATCTTTAAAGGAAGACTTTCCTCAGTATTGCAGATTTTCCTGGTTGACCTCTGAGCTGTCAGTCACTCATAACACAGTGACAATTTTATGTTTGCAGGAAAAAATTCCTGTTGACTAGTCGTTTTATTCAGGAAGGTCGTAGTTTTAAGAAATATTCCAGCATTTATTCTAATAAATCTGATCTCTGTCCACGGCTGATTACCACGGACAGTAATTTTCCTGTAAAAAAAGCGTGTCGACTCAAAACACACTTAATATAAGCCAGCATTTGTCCATTAGCTTCTGTTATACACTATATCCCCAAAAGTATGCCCCTCTCCTGAATACCCCTGAGTTTAGGTAGTGACGCCCATTGCTAATAGTTGCAGTCATGGAGTTTATCTATGGAGATTGAGTTATGACAGTAGAAAGTTTTGCACTAAAGAGCTCTGTGCCTTTAACGCGATGCTGTTTTAGGATGCCACCTTTGCCACAGGTCAGTTGTAAAATTTCTATTTGTCCTAGACAACAGTAGGCACTGTTATTGTGAAATGAAAAACGTTTAGGACCAATGAAATATGAGCCGTGAAGCGGTAAACCACACAAACTCTCAGCAGGGCTCCCGAGCATCGCTCACTACAGTCTGGAGCTGTTTTTCAGGGTTCGGACTAGACCCTTTAGTTCCAGTGAAAGGTGATATTAAAGCTACATACAATTATAGACAATTATATGCTTTGGGGAAGGCCCTTTCCTGTTCTAGCATGACTGTGCCCCTGTGTGGTCTGTAAAGACGTACATCCTGTGCTGACTAGTCTGGTGTGAAGGAACTCCAGTGGCCTGCGGAGAGCCTAGATCTCAAATAAGCTAAACATCTTTGGGGTGAATGGAACGTGGATTACAGGCCAAACCTTCTCATCCAACTGTCAGTGCCTGATCTTACAAAAAAAAATTTTGTCTTCTCACCAAATGGGCAGATTACCACAGTACAAAATCCAATGGAAAGCCTTCCCAGAAGTGTTTAGACCATTATAGCTCCAAAGGGGAGGTTTTGGAAAGAGATGTCCCTTACAGATGCGATGATGCAGTGTCCACATACCATATTGCGTAACATTCAACAGGTTTTCTCTTCTTTTACTAAGAGTGAAAAAACATCTCAAAACAATTAGTGTGACTGGGCCAGCAATCACACTACTGTTCTTCTTAAGTTTTCTTTTTATTAGTCTTTTTACAGCCAAAATAGGCGCCGCTTCTTGTCGGTGCTCGTGCTGAATTTCGGAACCACTCCACCGTGAAAACGTCCATTGATATGGGGTGCAGTGTGTTTGTATTGATCATTTAAAAAAATGGTCGAGAGACCTCTGTGACATATTGGAAGAGGGAGAGAATGGTCGAGAGACCTTTACAGTGTCTGACAGAGAGATAGTTGGTGATGTCATGCATACAGATGCCGAGGATAGAGAAAAAGGCAAAAAACCCAATCGCAGAGAAGCAAATACACAGCACGCTCATAAGACTTTGGCACACTAAATCTTAGATTAGTTATATAAAAAGATGTCACTGTTTGTTGTGGTTTTATTGAATAAACGGTGGTGGCCACTAGGCGTTCAGCCGTACCCATAAATGGCTTTCTAAGATCTGGTGTACTCCCGCTCCCCCCCAGTGCCGTAGTAGGTAGAGCAGCCGTTTCTGAACCAGACAACGGGGGTTCAAGGCTGTGAGGAGCAAACTTTTTTTTGCCCATAAAACCAATGTTTGAGTTTCTCCAAACACTGGTTTTATAGCAGCCATGTAATCACACTTCGCATTTTCTCGCTTGAATGCATCTTCTAGTTGTCTTTGGTAATCGAGTGTTTTCTACACATGTGGCGAAAGGGGTTGAAAAATGCTGGAGTATTCCTTAAACTGGATTGTGCAATATTATTCATCTGTTTTTTATTTACTCATCTGTATGTTACTGAATGTTTGTTTCACCCCCTCATCACATGCTACTGTCTCATTTTATTCATGGCACAAACACTAAGTCACTTTTCATAACCACTTGCACTAATAATCTGTTATTTTATTATATCTGTTATAGTTATAGTTATTTGTTACTTTGTACAAATTAGTTATACAGTTATATTACAAACTATTAGGTATAGTTATTTGTTACTTTGTTTAGAGTTATTTTGTTATTCTGTTTGCACTGTTACTACTGTTCTTTTTTAACTCTTTATTGTCTTATCTTTATTCCTCTTGTTGCACTGAGCATGTTTATGACAAATGTATTTTCTTTCTTATCTTATTTTATCTTAAAGAGAGTTTTGGCAGTGGGATTATTTTCTGAATATTGAAAGTGACTGGTGTGTTTTCTCTTACTTCTGTGTATCCACAGTGAAAATGGAGGCAAAGAGCTTAATTAAGCTCTTCTTCAGTAGCATCCAGTGCTGTGAGAATGAGGCAGACTGGAAATGCCTGCAAGGAGCAGCCGGTGCCAAAGAGGCAGACAAAACTGCAGCACCAGAGGACAGATAGGGCATTTTGACAACTGAAGCTTCCCCCCCCCCCCTCAGATCCTTATTGCAACCCTCAGGGATGCTGTATGCACATCTGAAGCTGCTGCTTATCTGAAGGGAATCTGTCTGAGCAACTGACATTAGGCTGCTTCCACTAGTGCACTTTATCTTCAAGCCGTATTGCTGAAAGAAGCTTACTTTTTAGTCCAGGGCCAGCAGGGCACCCTTTAAGTACTGTTATGTAGTATTAGTCTTTAGCTGCTACCTTAGATGCTGCAACGTCAAAACCTGAATTACAAATGACCTAAAACAGAGCGTCGGACGTTTTTGGTAATGTTTGGCTTTTGTTTGATGGAGTATGGATGTTTATCTTTTTTGTTGAGCCCACTGATCATAAAAGATGTAAAGATGCCATCTATGTCAAATGGAAATAAATAATATGGCTTATTTCAAATAAAGTATGAATCTTCTGAAGTATCACTAAAATCATCTTGGTGTGTGTGTGTGTGTGTGAAAAAATAACTATTCCAGCAATAAGCTTACTATGCCCTGACCATGCAGAAAATTTTAAACAGCACAAAGCAAGTATGTCAGCTTATTCTGATTTATTATTCACAGAAAGTGCATTTTCATGGCAGGATTACTATCTCACAGATCACAAACAGACTAACAGACCATTTGTCATATCTATGAAAGTATAGAATGGACAAGGTGAGCAGATTGCCTTTCTCATAAGGTGCAAACAGTAAGTACAACAGAAGCAGCAGCAACAACAGACCGTATACTAACTGGGTAGTGTTTAATAGAGCTACAGATTTGTCATTCACTAAGAGAAGACTTGTTAGCCTGTGGTGTAGCTAGGTACAGCTAGGGGACATTGTTCTTTGCATTTCACAAAGCAGGATTTCTCAGCTGCCCAGATATAGTAAAGCCTGTACATTATGAGAAGTAAGGGACACTGGAACATTCCTTTTTTTTTTTTTTTTTTTTTTACCTTAATCCCTTGTGCTGTAAGCCTGACATTCGGTTATTCTTAAGCCACACTTTTCAGTAACTATTATAAATGATTTGGTAACTACTATGAAACTAAAGCACTATTCAAGATGGATTCTTTTAATGTTCATTAATAATATTCAGACTAAAAATTATTACTTTTAAAACATGCCACTACCTCCCCAGTTTTATGGTACATATGGAAACTGAGCTTCAACTGCATATTTCATATTGACTTTTTTTCCTAAAGATTTTTTTTATTGGATTTATTTAGACTTTAGATTTTATATTGCTCTTGTCTCTGTGTGTCTTTGCAGTCATAACATAAGCAATTTCCTCTGGGATCAATAAAGTTTTCTGATTCTGATTCTAATATTTCTGCCTGTTCAGTCTGGACTGCTTTTTGAATGAGGAATAATACAGGACAGCCAATCAGAACAGAGGCCATTTGCATATACCAGTCCTAAAGACACAGCAGACAAAGAGATATTGGAAAATAGCCACACAAAAATTACTAGACTGTTTTTGGAACCCAGAACCAAACAAATGTAGTAAGTGGTCTTAAAGTTAAATATGTAGTGTGTAGTAAACCTTAGGGTTTAAGGGGTTTCGTTATTGGGCTTTACTGAGAAATCTTGCTTTGTGAAATACCCAGGAGTGCTGTTTGGATGAAGCGCTGATTTACAGCAGGACCCTTCAGCCCCACAGACACATGCCTGGGCACATGCAGCGGCTCCTATCTCCTGGTGATCTGATCACCAGGTCCTTCACAATCTCCACCGTGCCGAAGAGTGGAAAGAGCTTCTCGTCGAAGCTCTCGTTGTACGTGTAGATGTGCGAACGTGTCTCGGCATCGTAGAAGGACAGCTGGCTCTGGTCGAAATCCAGGTGCACTCCCACCCTGCGGGGGATGATGTCAGGGGGCAGGGCGGTGAAGGGCACGGTCAGGGCCTTGAGCTCGGTGCCTCTCTCCAGGCGCAGGGTCAGGTAGCCTGTGTGCGTGTTGAGGGACTTGAAGCCCTTGCGCAGTGCAGACTCTTTGGCCACGCCCAGGCGCCAGTCCATCTCTCCTACGTCCACCTCCCAGTAGTGGCGACCTGAGCTGAAGCCATCCATGCCCACGGCGCACCACCACCCGTCGAAGCGCTGGTGGTAGTTGGGCACATCCTTGCGCTCAAAGCCGCAGCGCATGCGCTTCTCGTCATCCGAGATCAGCAGGTCCGGGTTGGCCGTGTCCAGGTCCAGGGTCACCTCAACTTCAAGAGCAACAGACTATAATGACATTCTGTTCTTGACAAAAATGACAGATTTCACATCTTATGGCCACAAGCCACCTCAAATGCTAGTATGTGAACGCAAATGGCAACATCTGTCCATAACACTGCAAAGGTACTGTCCTGCTGTACAAACTCATCACATTACGGTGGTGGTAAAAGCTTTCAAGGGGGTAAAAGTGGGCAAATCAGAGCATTTGTGAACAGAATATGCTATTATTACAAGGCATAATGACACTAAATTAGAGCGTTCTTGTCTTAGAATGCTACAACATGCACAACTGTGCTTGCATAACTTGCAATGTTTGCATTCTTGAAGTATATTTTTGGCCTAACGGCTTGTTTTGAAACTGTTGACAGTTTACCTGCAGCATCGCAGATCCAGTCCCATACTGAACGAAAAAGAGAAAAATACAAGAGATCAATACTTTAAACTGCAGAATTATTATTCTGCTCTTCATCCTATAACATATTGTTCAATAAGCACAGAGTTCTTCAGTGTACATGATATTAAATGGAATCATTCTATTTACTTTCTATTGTTTATTATTACAAATGATAAATATATCAAGTGTAGACATTCTATTTCTGCTTATTTTAAAGGCTACCTATTTACCAAGGATACTTAGTGTAATAAATGAAATATAAATACTACATACAGTGAAACTAAAGTGCAAGTTCTGTATTTGTGAGAGCATGAGAGCGAGGAGCAGAAGTTTGGAGCTCCATAAGGGCTCAGTTTGGTGGGATTCAGGCTAATATGAAACCCATTATAAACAAGAGTAGTGAAAAAAAGCCAAATATTGGTATCACTTGTGTATCTTACCATTGTGGGGAATATAAGGAGTAGCACCTGCAATAGTAAAGAAGAGCAGTCACTATAAATCCAAGTGTGCACAAAGCTGAAGAGCCTTTGGTTGAAAAACAGCATTTTGAGAGTAAGTACAAACATGAAAAGTGGACCCACCTATTTTCTGACTCTTCTGCTTCCAAATGAGCCACTGCTTGGGAATGTTCTCCTGAAACACAAAGACGTCCGTTGAAAACCTTTTTATGAGCTTTAATGACAACTAAAGCAGCCATTTGTTCTCTGAGCTTCTCAAACTCATTTGTACACCTCATACCTTGTTCAGCTCTTTAACCAGTAAGGTCCAGAAGATCAGCTCCATGGCAGTCTGCAGGGTGGCCATGCGACCACGCCTCCAGTGCTTCTCCACATCATCCAGTGCAAACACCACCTGTTCTCCTGGCCACACACTTTGCTAAATGAGGATGAGAGAGAGAAAGAAACAGTGTCTTAAAGGTGCAGTAACAGTCTATTTAATTATATTGTATAAACACAGTTTTATTCTTCTTTTCATTTAAGAAATATAACCCGTACTGACACATAAAACCACACAAAAGTCAAAAAGAAAAATGTAGAATACAAGCACTTTATGGTCCATAACCAAAAAATGAGGATTGTCCAATGGGAATGTTCTTCACCTCTTCTTAATAAACTGGCTAACTGACAAGTGCTGCATTATGAAACCTCCCCCCAGGAATTCTAAGATTTAGTGGGAGTGAGTTCTGTTACTTTAACTCTTTATTTGTGTTTACCTCTGGTTGGGCCCTCAGGTCTTTGGCCCAGTCGAGAATGAGACGTTTTGCATTTTCTACATCCTGTTCATTGGTCAGAGCCAGCTCCTTCCAGTTACTCTTCTCCGGCCAGCCATCAGTCTGCATCGGCCTTTTCTTCATTCAGATTATAGCATTTTACTCAATTTATACCTCATATAGTCACAGTATACAATGCTATAGCATACAAAGTAGATGTAGTTTGGTGAAAAATATACTGACTCACAACAGCCATTATTCCATGATGGGAAAAAAAAAATCACGTAGGCACTTTAGTAGAAAACATGACTATGTTGTGTGTTTGCAGAAATTTACCTTGCTCTCCACCATGGAGGCCCACTCCAGTATGAAAGACCTGCAGGCAAGTGTGGGCCAAACATCTTCAAAGGTATAGATCTGCTCCAGCACTTCAGACCTCTGCAGCCAACCAGACACAGGATAGCATTACTACACCTAATCAGCTACACTATAGCTTTACCTACAAGAGAATACTCCAGAGAATTTCTCGAACTAGCTTTGTACACTGTGTGTACCCTGGAGGGACATAGTAGTTGTTTTTAGTTTCGGGTTTCATCATTTTTTCTGATTATCACTTTTTAAATCATTATCAATTAATGTACACTATATGGACAAAAGTATTGGGACACCTGATCATTACACCAACAGGGACTTTAATGACATTGCATACAAATACATAGACTTTAATATGGAGTTGGTCTCCCCCTTTGCAGCTACAACAGCTTCCACTCTTCCTGGAAGATTTTCCACAAGATTTTGGAGGGTTTCTGTGAAAATTTGTGCCGTAGAGCATTTATGAGGTCAGGCACTGATGTTGGGCGAGAAGGCCTGGCTCACAATCTCCGTTCCAGTTCATCCCAA
>JBBPCZ010126595.1:0-24573 GCA_037974445.1 Brycinus macrolepidotus | reverse complement strand
CTGCCCTCAGTCTGGAGCTCCATGCAGTATCTTGCCTCATGTGGTGAGGACGATCATGAGAAAGGTGAGGGATCAGCTGAGAACTACACGGGAGGAGTTGGGACCACAGTCACTAAGAACACCATTAGTAACGCACTACGCCGTAATGGATTGAAATCTTGCAGTGCCTGCAAGGTCCCCCTGCTCAGGAAGGCACATTCACAGCCAGTCTTAAGTTTGCCAGTTTGCCTTGGGAGAAAGTGTTGTGGTCAGATGAGACCAAAATCGAGCTCTTTGGCATCAACTTGACCCTCCATGTTAGGAAGATGAGAAATGCTGAGTATGGCCCGAAGAACACCATCCCCTTCAAGTTGCCAAGCAGCAGCCAAGAAACCTAAAGGATTTACAGAGTTTCTGTTAAGAGGAGTGGGCCAAAATCCCTCATGAGATGGTGACCGACTGCAAGAAACATCTTACTGCTGTGCTTGCCAACAAAGGTTTCTCCACCCAGTACTAAGTCATGTTTTACTTGGGTATCAAATACTTATTTCACTCAGTGAAATGCAAATCAATTTAGAACTTTTATGTTATGTATTTTGTTCTGGATTTTCAGTTGATATTCTGTCTCTCTCTATTAAAATGAAACTACCATAAAAATTATAGACTGTTCATTTCTTTGTTACTGAGCAAACTTACAAATTCAGCAGGGGATCAAATAATTATTTCCCCCACTTTACGTCATCTCCATAGGACTGTGAGAGTGCGCTGACCGCACAATTAGTTTAAGATAAGATAAGGAAGAACTTTATTTATCCCTAGAGAACTTCTTTTGTCATTAGCATGCTCAGTGCAACAAGAACAATAAAAGATAATAGATAATAAACAGTAGTGCAACACAATTACAAGAACATTATTGTAACAAAATAACTGTAACACTGACATCATGTGTGTAAGATTTAGTGTGCTGTACCAGCAGATCAGTAGTGTAAAATGGCTTATGAAAGTGACTTAGTATTAATACAATAAGAATAAAATAAATGCAATAAAATAAAATAGCAGATGATGAGGGGATGAGATTAACATTCAGTCAATTCACAGATTGAAACAGTAGAGTTATATTGCACAATCCGATTCGGAACAGAATGACTTAAAAAGATCACCAACAGAATGGGGTGGAGTCTTGTTGCCACAGGTAATTCCTGTGGCATTCAGTTCTGCATTTTGAGGCAATGAGTCTTTTGCTGTGTGTGCTCCGATGGTCTATCAAGGAGGCATGCGTGGGGGTGGGAGGGGTTGTCCATGATGTAGAGAAGCTTTTCAGCATTCTCCTCTCAGACACTTCCACCAGGGTCTCCAGTTTGACACCCAAAACCAAACTAGCCTTTTTGATCAACTTGTTCAGCCTGTTGGCATTAGCTGCCTTCACCCCACTGCCCCAGCAGACAGCTGCAAGAAACACCACACTCTCTACTACAGAGTGATAGAGCATGGTCAACATTGTTCCACAGACATTGAAAAACCTGAGCCTCCTCAGTAGGTAAAGATGGCTCTGCCCCTTCTTGAAAACAATGTCTGTGTTCCTGGACCAGTACAGTTTGCAGTCAGTGTGTACCCCCAGGTACCTGTTGTCCTCAACCACCTCAACATCAGTCCCTCTGAGGGTGACAGGGGTGGGAGGAAGAGCCTGCTTCCTAAAGTCCACAACCAGTTCCTTTGTCTTTGTGATGTTAAGCTGTAAATGGTTTAACTCACACCACGCCACAAAGCTGTCCACCACACTCCTGTATTCATCCTTCCATCTATCCCTGAAACAGTCCACAATGGCAGAGCCATTGGAAAATTTCTGCAGGTGACATGACTGAGATCTGTACCTGAAGTCAGATGTGTAAAGGGTGAAGAGGAAGGGTGATAGGACAGTTCCCTGCAGTGTCCTGCTCAGAATGTTATTAGAGCAGCAACTCTGATGTTATCAGAGCTGCAACTCTTAGTAACTTTTATTACAACTAGATAACTAAGGAAATAATATAAATTCTGGATGCACTTACCCCATTATACATTATAACCTATATTTAGTCTCCCTCCCAGAATGAGGCGCAAGCGCAGACTTCCGTTTCCTTTTAAGGATTTTATTAAAGAAAAACAAAACAACCACAAGGGCCAATACTCTGGCAAAACCAACAGGTACAACTTCCAATAAATGTGAGGGTGGACAGACACCCATAACCCAAACTAAACCCCCTTTATACTCACGTGCATATCCCATCACCCAACCAAAACCCACACACAATTAGTCCTTAATCCCTGGCCGGCTGAGACTCCTTATTCCTGAAGCCGACCAGGGAAACACATCACCCAACTGTCAAAAGAAGAGTCCCCGCATAACCTTCCTTGTAGCGGCCTCTAGCGCCGCTGATCGGGGACATCACACACTACTAGTGATGGTCAGACGAAGATTCATGAAACACTGAGGCATTCCAAGCAGTTTTGTTGAGAAGTGGTTAATTTCTCAAGGCTTCACTTGCTTGCTAGAGATACCTGCTTTTCAAATGAAGTTGTAGGCATACAATATATGGGCTAGTTCACACCAGATCATCAAACCAGTGTTCATTAAGGATAAAGGTATTTCTCTGCCTTTTGCCCTATGACCACTGAGATAGGCTCCAGCACCCCCATGACCCTGGTTAAAGATTAGCAGTTCAGATAATGGATGGAATATATTTTAGTAAATACAACAAATATATGTACAAGATGGCAGTATGCTAAGTCGCAGCAACCTCTCTGGGGTGCACAAGTATAGTTTTTAGTCGACTCTCACACCAAGCCTTTGCTCACATGGACTGCTGGAGTGACAAGATCAAAGAGAGTAATCAAGTTTAAGGAGGCGAGTTTTAAGATAGGATTTGAAAGTCAGAAGAGAGTCAATGCTGCAAATTTCTTGAGGAAGGGAGTTCCAGTGGCAGACGCAGTATAGCTAAAGGATCTAGATCCCATGGTGGAGAAATGAGCAGAAAGAGTAGATTGGAAGAGGAAGCTCTGAGGGTATGGGAGGGTCAGAAAGGTATGGGGGTGCCAGGTTATGCAAAATCTTAAGCACAATATTTAACTTGAGCGGAGTGATGTGCTCAGTGGAAGAGCTTATGGTAATAACATGGGCAGCAGAATTCTGAACCAGCTTATGCAGAAGCTTGTGAGGGAGACCAGCTAATACAAAATTACAGTAATTGATTTGTGATGTTACCAAGGCATGTACAAGGACAGCAGTACAGGACAGAGGAAAGAACGAAGGCGATAGATTTTAAAAAGGTTGACAAAGATTTAAATATGCGGACCGGGTAATGTTATTAATGTGCGCTTTGAAGGACAGAGTACTGTCGAGGATGACACCCAAGCTCCTCACCTGAGAAGAGGGGAAAACTATGGAACTGTCAGTTGTCAAGGAAAATCTGCCAATTTTGGCAAGATTAGATTTTTTGTCTACAAGGAGAACCTCTGCTTTATCACTATTAAGTTTGAAAAAAATGAGAAGAAAACCAAATTTTAATTTCAAGAAAGCAATTGGAGAGGATTGAGGAAGGAAGGGCAGAGTCAGGCTTGGTAGATACATAGAGCTGGGTGTCATCAGCATAGCAGTGAAACCGTATATCAAATTTTCTGAAGATATTGCCAAGGGGTAGAAGATAGATAAAAAATAGAAGGGGGCCCAAAACAGAACCCCGAGGAACACCACTAGCGACAGGGGAGGATTGTGATCTAAAGTTTTTAAGTTAAACAAATAGTACGATACGAGAGGTACGAAGCAAACCAGAAGTGGTGGGGTGTCACTGATTCCGAAGGAAGTTAAGCATTCTAACAGAACACTATGAGAGACTGTATTAAAGGCTGCAGCTAGATCAAGTAACACTAGTATTGTTAATAAGTAAGCAGTAAGCAGCCCTTAACAACACATTGTTTATTTTGATCAAGGCTGTCTCTGTACTATGGAAGGGACGAAAACCAGACTGAATCTGCTCAAACAGATTATTATCAGTAAGATGTGAATGCACCTGTGTTGCAACTGTTTTTTTGAGTATTTTGGATAAAAATGGTAAATTTGAAATTGGTCAAAAATTATTGAGGTTATTGGGATTAATACCAGATGGAAGCTGGAAGTTTAAAGACAGAGAAAGAATTTGAGAAAGTATTACATTGTTCAGTAGAATAAAACTAGGGTGAAAAGGCTTCAGGTAGCTGAATAACATTATTAACAGAGGCATAGAGGGCACTAGCATTCCGATCACATAAACTGTTTTTCATAATAAGCAGATTTAGCTGCTAGAAGAGCATCCTTATAGACAAGCAGGTGATTGTAATACACTTTTTTATGATTAGCAAAACCAGTTTATGACCTTTAATTTTAAGCTGACGCAGCTCAGGGCTGTACCAAGGGGCAGGGTGGGTAAAAGAAACAGTCAGAGATTTAAGAGGAGCAAGAGTGTCCAAGAGGCTATGTAGTCCTTTGTTGTAATGGGAAACCAATTCATCAGTAGTAGACAGATTTTCAGTTAGAGTAAGGTTATCAGTTCCAGTGCAAAGAGTTCACAATATTCACAATATTAATATATCCACTGTCACGAATAATGGCCAACCATTAACCTAGTGTAGCGTGGAGGATAAACCCAATTGCGGAGTAACACAAGAGAGCAGGTAGACCACACGCTTTGCTCTGAGAAAGCTCTCTAACAAGAGTAAAGATTCCCACCGGAATCCGCTTTCTCACACACACACAGGATAGGTAAGAAACCGGAGTACTCACGATCCTGAAGAGATGAGACTGGCAGGATGGCAGGTGATGACTCAATGACTGAGCGATGGCTACCTCCGTGACCTTGGCTTTTATACCACGTGACGTGCATCACTTCCGAGTCCTCTTGTGTGTCACGTGACCTGTGTGCATGACAGTTCCCCTCCCCCTCCAGGACTGTCACCAGATGGACCCAGCTGTGTGGATACCCTACGACGGTAGTCCTGAATAAGGGATGGATCCAGAACAAACCGACCGGATGCCCAGGACCACTCTTCAGGACAATAGCCCTCCCAGTCCACAAGGTACTGGGTGCCACGGCCCCTCTGATGCAAATCAAGGATGCACCGGATGGTATAAACAGGACCACTGTGTCCACAGCCGCCGGCATCAGCGGACCAACTGTTGGGCCGACGGTACATCAACCCCCGGCTCTTGATGTTCAAACATCGGAGGTCGGAAACCGTAGCATACCTCAAACGGACTGAGCCCTGTGGTGGAGGAGACATGAAGGCTGCGGGATAGCTCAGCCCAAATGAGGTAGTGGGCCAAGGAGCGCTGCCGATCAGCCGCAAAGCATCTCATGAAGTGCTCCAGCAGTTGGTTGGTCCGCTCAGTCTGACCGTTAGTCTGGGGATGGTAACCAGAAGATAAACTGCAGGAGAAGTCGATCAGATGGCAGAAGGCCTTCCAGAACCTGGCCGTGAACTGGGGTCCTCTGTCCGAGACGATGTCCTTGGGGAACCCATGCAAACGGACTACATTCTACTGTGATTTTGGCTGAGGGGAGTCTGGCAAGTGCCACCAGGTGCACAGTCTTGGAGAATCGATCCACGATGGTGACGATGGTGTTTTTTCCTTCAGACTCCGGCAGGCCAGTGACGAAATCCAGCGCGATGTATGACCAGGGATGATAAGGGACTGGGAGAGGCTGCAGTTCCCTGATGGCAAGTTGGTTGGAGATTTTGGCCCTGGTGCACACCGCGCACACCTGGACGAACTTCTTTACATCTTCGGCCATGGCTGGCCACCAAAACGCCCTCTGGATGAAAATGAGGGTCTGACGAGCACCTGGGTGGCTGGAGAGGGTGGAGTAGTGGCCCCAGTGAAGAACATCTGGCTTAAGAGAGGTGGAAACGAATGATCGGCGAGACAATGATCTGAGGTGGTAAGACAGGCGCGGGATCCGTCTGGGGGGCATCAGCTTCGTGTTGACGTGACAAAGCATCAGCTTTGGTGTTCATAGACTCCGGACAGTAAGAAAGGTGGAAATGGAATTGCTCGAAAAAGAGAGCCCACCGCGCCTGTTGGGGATTCAACTGTTTCATTTGTTGAATAGTAAGCAGGTTTTGGTGGTCCGTCCAGACTGTAAGTGGCTCACCACCGCCCTGGAGCCAGTAATGCCATTCTTCCAGTGCCCACTTGATGGCCAACAGTTCGTGGTACCCTACACCATATCGCTACTGAGTGGGGTTAAGGATGCAGTTTCTGGTCTGGACCTCGCTGGGAAAGGACAGCTCCTATGCCCACATCGGAGGCGTCCACCTCCACAACGGATGGCTTACTAGCATCTGGATGGAGGAGGATGGGAGCTGAGGTGAAGAGTAGGCACAATTGATGGAATGCTTTAATGGCTTCTGGAGTGAGATGAAAAGATGTCCAGGTGGGTTTAGTGAGAGCGGTAAGAGGCCTGCAAACCCCAGAAAGCGCTGGAGCTGCTTAAGCGTCTTGGGTAGGGGCCAATTATGCACAGCATCCAGCTTCTGGGGATCCATGGCCACACCCTTAGGAGTTATTACAAACCCCAGGAATGTGGTGGGGCGCTGGTGGAAAGCACATTTTTCCAACTTACAGTACAGTTGGTGGGCCAGCAACCTCTGAAGAACCGCTCTCACATGTTGCTCATGTTCTTCCGAGGTCCTGGAGTAGATGAGGATATCATCGAAGTAGACATAAGCCCAACTGCCCAGCATGTCCCGCAATACATCATTAATGAATTGCTGGAACACAGCAGGACTATTGCATAAGCCGAAGAGCATCACCAGGGTCTCGTAGTGGCTGGTCAGGGTTATGAAAGCTGTCTTCCACTCATCGCCCTCCCTGATGTGAACCAGATTATAGGCGCTCTGTAGGTCCAATTTAGTGAAAAAAGAAGCACCGGAGAGGGCGGTATTAGTGAGTGGAAAAGGGTACCTATTCTTCACTGTGATATGATTTAGCCCCCGATATTCGACACACGGACGGAGACCCCCGTCTTCTGTCTTAACGAAGAAGAACCCCACGGCCGTAGGAGAAGTAGAGGGCTGAATAGTTCCCTGGTGCAGCCCTTCACTGATATCCTCCTCCATGGCCCGCTGTTCCTCCACGGAGAGAGAAAGTAATCAGCCGCAGGGTGGTACTGCACCTGGCAGGAGGTCTATGGCCAGGTCATAGGGCTGATGAGAAGGGAGTTGGGTGGCACGCCGTTTGCTAAAGACAGCCGCCAGGTCACGGTATGGGATGAGAATGGTCTCCAGGTCGACATCGGAGGCCTTAGACTCCCCCGAGCATGTTCCAGCTGTCGCCTGGAGACAAAACTCCTGACAAGTCAGGCCCCACTGAAGAATACGACTTTGAGTCCATGAGATGAGCAGGTCTTGACACAGGACCAAGGGGTGTCCAAGAAATAAAGCAGAGAAGTGAGGTTAGTGATGAGTAGTTGAATCTTTTCCGTGTGGGATAACGCCTCTAATCCCACACCTAACTGGGCAACAAATGCATGGTTGATGAAATTTCCAGCTGCACCCGAATCAACGAATGCAGCCGTCTCGATCCGTTTGTGGCCCAATTGGATGTGGGTCTGGACAGTTAGACGGGAAATGGAGGGTAAGGAAGAAATCACCAACGGACCAGGTGAGAGACCCCCCTATTCACCTGGTCTGTCCGTTTCCCAGACGGAGAGGACAGATGGCCCGATGGTGTTTGGGGGAGGCGCAATAGGCACACAGACCTTCGCGATAACGTCTGTCTCTCTCCTCTGGAGTCAGAGAGGTGTGCCCTAACTGCATGGGTTCCCCTCCGGCTCCCGAGTGGTCCACAGAAGGAGGTGGAGAAACGACTGATGTTGACTCCACAGTAGTTGGTGCGGAGGATGTGGTTTTCTTAGACCGTGGAGTGATGGGTGGCTGGGTACGAGGAGCTGGCCTAGGGCAGGAGCTCATTCTTTGGTCTATGCAGAGGCAAAACTGGATCAGTTCCTCAGCGGTCATGGGGAGCTCCCACCCGGCGAGTTCGTCTTTCATCCGAGGAGCCAGCTCCTTGTAAAAGATGGTCTGGAGCGCGGGATCTCCCCAGTTGATCTGGACTGCTAAGGTCCGGAATTCAGCCGCGTAGCGACTCACGGATCGATCGCCTTGCAGGGTGTGATACAGACGAGAGTTGGTCTCCATCTCGCTGTTGGGATGTTGAAATGTGGCCCTGAGTTGGCGGACAAACTCTGGATAAAAGTGTGCAATATCCGAGTCCACCCTCAGGACCGCAGTGGCCCACTCAGCTGCCTGCCCAGTGAGGAGGGAGACAAGAAGCGCGATCCCTCCACAGTTGGTGTTATATCGGGTAGGCTGGAACTCAAAAATCAGATTCAAGTTAATTAGATAAACATCACACTTCCCGACCCCACCATCCCACTTTTCTGGTAACAAGAGTTTTGGTTCTGTAGAATGTAGGGATGTAACGGTATCAAAACTTCACGGTACGGTAATACCTCGGTATGAATGGCACGATACGGTATTTATTGAATCATTTACAGGAAAAACAAAACTAATGAAGAGACTCGAAAAAAGTGCCAGAAGTGTTTATTAAACAGTTTACATGAACACTGAACATATCAATGGCATACAAATTAGCCATCTATCTGTAAACTTTGAAACAGGAACTTCAATTTTTCAATTTTAATAACAAAAAATTATTAAACCATGTAAAAAAATAAAGTTTCAATTTAGTATTCTTGAAAACTCAGAAAAAATAAAAATAGCAGCCTACTTATTGCAGCTGGCCCATGTGCTGAATGAGTATTTGAGAACACTCACCTCATTCACTCACACACTCACTTATTCAGACAGAGACAGGTTTTTTTTAAGGAAAATTAGCATATCAACATTATCTGGTAAAAGCTGGGATGTCTGGGCATTTACAATGTCCCCTGCAACAGAAAAAACCCTCTCACTTGGGAGAAACCGAAATGCTTCCACACATCCGATTTAAAACCCGCTTTAGGTTCAACCATTTCCATCTCTTTTCCTTCGCCGCTACTAGCAGCACCCGCCATTTCCGCATTACTGGATCTGTAGCGACAACAGACCGCAAAGGATGATGGCCACGCCTGGGCTGATGGGAATTGTAGTTCCCGCTACCTCCCGTTCGCTCCATTCGCCTGAGCAAACTTTTCTCAGAAGACCTATCGTTTTATCGAGTCATGCGACCACGGTAGTATCGAAAAAATTTGCTATTGCGGTACGACGGTATTTACAATACAGTTACATCCCTAGTAGAATGTGAAAGGGAAGAAGAGGGAAGTGAGGTCCGGGGTGCTGCCTGTGGAAACTGATGCTCGGTAGACACCTTCTGACAGGGGTGGTGGTGGCCTAGTGGGTGGAATACTTGCCTCTGGAACAACAGGTTGTTAGTTCGAATCCTACCTTCACCATACCGCCACTGGGTTCCTGAGCAAGACCCAAGTTGCTCCAGGGAGACTGTCCCCTGTAGTTAAGGAATGGAAGTTTCTTTGCATAAAAGCGTCTGCTAAATGCCGTAAATGTAAATGTGAGCCGCTGAGCAAGCTCAGCCCGAGTGGTGAAAGACTCATGCAAAGCCTGTCTTAAGCCCACAACCTCCCGATTTAGCCCATCAATCATGGCTGCCTGTTGGGGCACGGTGTCACATAAAGCAGAAAACTCCGCTGGGTTTTTCAGCGTTATGGTCAGTCATTTTGTCACGAATAATGGCCAACCGTTAGCCCAGTGTAGCATGGAGGATAAACCCAATCTCGGAGTAACACGAGAGAGCAGGTAGTCCACGCACTTTGCTCTGAGAACGCTCTCTAACAAGAGTAAAGATTCCCACCAGAATCCATGGTCTCACACACACACAGGATAGGAAAGAAACCGGAGTACTCACGGTCCTGAAGAGATGAGACTGGCAGGATTGCAGGTGATGACTCAATGACTGAGCGATGGCTACCTCCGTGACCTTGGCTTTTATACCATGTGATGCGCATCACTTCAGAGTCCTCTTGCGCATCACGTGACCCGTGTGCGTGACATCCACAATATTTATGGACAGAAATGGGCAGATCGGATGCAGTTGAGAGGGGTAATGCCAGTACAGCAAATAAGATTGAATATATGACCCTTAGAATGTGGGGGAAAGTCAGCGTACTGCTGTTAACCAACAATATCAAGACAAGATGTGAAATCTATCAGAAGAGCATTATTAACATTACCCATATGCATATTAAACTCTCCCAACAGTATCACATTAGGGGACAAAGCGCAGAAAGTGTCTGTCATGCTGATCCCAGCATATAGATCGCTTGTCAGATGTGCCAAGCCTTTCTGAAGCAGAGAAAAATCTGCCCCCCAGGATACAATCTCTGCTCTTCACAACTGCTTTGAGCACACTGACTGGGACATGTTTAGGGAGCCTGCAACCTACAGTGGCTCTACCAACCTGGAAGAGTGCATGGTATTGGTGAGTAGCTACATCACCAAGTGCACTGATGATGTTACGGTTTCCAGAAGCCATGGATGACTGGGTGCACGCTGCTGAGAACCTGAGACACGGCCTTCAGATAAGGTGATAAAGGCTTGGAAAATGCACAGCCACTTCCAGGAAAGTATGGGAAAGTATGGCACATGTGGCAAGCAATCCAGACCATTACCAACTACAATTCATTTTCTCCTGCCTGTGATGGTGATCCCTCCCTTCCAGATATGCTGAATCACTTCTACCAACGATTTGATACACAAAATGACATGGCAGCGAGGAAGACCACCCTGCACCAGTTGTTCTATCTGACTTTGGCTGATGTGAGGAAAACTCTGCAGATAGTTAACCCACAGAAGGCCGCTGGACCAGACAGCATTCCTGGTCATGTGCTCAAATGATGTGCAGAGCAACTGGTTCTCACAGACATCTCCAGTATCTCTTTGTGCACCACTGTTGTTCCAACGTGCTTCAAAGCCACCCCCATCATCCCCAAGTTGTCAGTATCCAGCTTCAGTGATTATTGGTTCATCGCGTTCAAGAGGCTTATTATGAGGCGCATAAAATCACAGTTGCCCCCCCCACACTGTACACCCTGCAGTTAGCGTATCGTCCCAACTGTTCAACAGATAGTGCCCTCTACACCTCCCTTCACCAGGTCCTCATCCACCTGGACAAAAAGGACACTTATGTGACAATCCTATTCATAGACTTTAGATCAGCATTCAACACCATAATATCTCAGCATCTGATTGGGAAGCTGAGACTGCTGTTCCTGAACACCTCCTTGTGCAACTGGTTCCTGGACTTCCTGACAGGGAGACCTCAGTCAGTCAGGACCACCAGCAACATCTCCCCCCAAGGGCTGTGCCGATGACACAAACATGATGGGTATGATCAGTGGGAAAGACAAGGTGGTGTACAGAGGGGAGGTGTGACAGCAAATAGACTGGTGCCAACAAGCTGTCTCTGAATGTGGACAAAACAAAAGAGATGGTTGTTGACTTCACGATCACTCTTTGCTGAACATCAAGGGCTCCTCAGTGTCCAGTGCACCAAGTTTCTTGGTGATGAAATTGCAGAGAACCTCACATGGACCCTCAACACCAGCTTTATTGCCAAGAAGGCCCAGCAGCGTCTCTACTTCCTGCACACCTCCCCCCAATCCTCACCACATTCTACAGAGGGACTATAGAGAGCATTCTCTGTAGCTGCATTACGACTTGATATGGGAATTGTTCCATGTCAGCTTGCAAGACGCTGCAGAGGATAGTGAGGACATCTAAGAAGATTATCAGTGTCTTTCTCCCCTCTGTCATGGACATTTACATCACACGCTACATCCTCAAAGCCACCAGCATTATGGATGACCCCACACATGCCTCACACGCCCTCCTCTACTTCCTCCCATTTGGCAAAAAGTTCCGTAGCATACAGGCCTCCACTGCAAGAACGGGAAACCGTTTCTTCCCTAAGGCCAGCAGACTCCTCAGTCAGAACTGAAACATAAACTGTACCCACATACATGGGTGCACACACACACACACACACACACACATACACCCCTGAAATAAACTTTTCCTTTCTCCTAACACAATTCATACATACACTGAACTATTCTGCCTTAAACAAACACCCCAACTGCCACTGTAAATTTTATTATATTTATTCATTTTTATCTATTTATTATATACTGCATATTGGGGAGTCTGGTGGCCTAGTGGTTAGGGAGTTGCCCATGCGATCAGAAGGTTGTGGGTTAGAATCCCAGGACTGCTTGTAATAGGTCATAATATTGATATTACTACAGCTGTGTGTTTGAACCTGGACAGACGTTCTTGTGGTACTAATATGTTTTTGGGACTTATGTGCTTGTGGTACTGGATTGATGAAGGATAATCTTAATGATTTTTTATTAACAAACAGGAGATGATAGTAGCCTAGTGGTTGGGGCATTCGTGCTGCGATCAGGAAGTCGTGTGTTCGATTCTCAAGACCGCTAGGCACCTCTGAGGTACCCTTGAGCAAGGTACCGTCCCCACACACTGCTCCCTGCGCGCCGTGTTCCTGGCTGCCCGCTGCTTCACTTGGTGAGTGGGTTAAGTGCAGAGGAAGAATTTCGTGCAGTTCACACTGTGTGCTGTCGTGTGTTCACGTATGACCGAATGATCACTATCACTTGTGATCCACAGTGTTGGGGCTAAGACAATGCCTTTTTTGAAACAATTTCACCTGCCGTTGAAAAAAAAAACAAGTTTGCAAAGAACAGAAGAGGCTGGAGTACATAGGAATTTCAAAGAAATGAGATACAAATGTGTGCATACATCCTTTTGTTTTGCCCAGTACAAACATTTGTAGCCACATGGTTTTCTGCAACTTAATACACATGTTTCATTAGTCACACCCCTAATACTTGATACATGCGTCAAAGTCTCAAGTTCATCTGGCCACCATTACTAACTGCATTCTTCATGGTCACTGATTTAAGCATGTGATATGCATCCAGAGAACTTGAAGTGAGGTGATTTGTCATTTGATAATGTCTTCGTGGTTGGTCAGATTCTAGAAAACTTTTATTAGTTTACCTAACACAGAAAAGCATGAAATATTTCAAACACTGCTGTACTATTTAAAAATGCTGTTTAGCTCCATTTATAGGGTTTTATAGCACTCAGTAGCAAAATACTGGTGTCCCACTGCCCAAAATCTGTTTATTGTAGAAAAATGAAATGTTTATACTGGTAAGTTGTTATTTATTTACATATCATCTAATTAGTACTTTTGTCTATTTTCATAAATTAAAATCCTGCATGAAAGACTAGAAAATTATTGTCTTAATATTTGTAGCAATTTAGCCCTGTTTCGTTTCAGTTCAAAAGGTTTTATTTATCATTCATAGGCACCCTCTAGAGTTTTTTAGTCATTTGATTCATTTCCATTTGTATAAGGGAAAGAACAGCCAGGCTCCTCATAAACTGACTCTAATGCCTGTGTGAGTTAAGTTACTTAAATTACTTTTGTCACACTACTAGCATTTACTTCCTGATGCTTTATGTTTGGCCTATTTTACTCAAAATCTGTGTTTGAAGCAGAGAGATTTATGTTTATAAATTGGATTATTTTCAATTTAAAAACTTATTATGAAACTGAAATTTTAAAGAGCAATTTAATATCATACTAAATCTGAAACAAAAAAAGTGTATTGTTAATAATACATATTTATGAAATACGTCATCAAAAGATTGAGGTTTATCAAATATAATTCAAAAATTTTAAGTTCCATACTTAAATAGCCCCACCTTCTGCTCCTTTTCTGTGTACACCTTGCATTCATAGATCTCATTATGTATGTGAAAATCTTACACTTTAAAAATTATATGGTATAAACTTCGTTTATCGTTTGATTTAAGCTATGTCCTTTATGAAGACATTTTTGCTGCACATATATTATAGTTCATATTGGAATATTACGTAGGATGTAAACTCTGTCGAAGCTTCAAAATGCATAACTATCCATTTTATACAGTCATATATGGAAAATAAGCAGCAAGAACAGCCTATTTTGGATTCACTGTTTTTGGGTTGTCACAAACACCAACCCATTTCTGTTCATTCATCCAACATCCATTTAGCTATGCACTTTCATGCTGAGGCTATAAGGATTGTTTCAGCCAGGACTGCTTTTTGCATGAGGTGCAATACACAGCAGCCAATCAGAGCAGAGGTAATTTACATATTGCATACTTAAAGGCACAGTAATAAAAGCTGCCATTTGAATTCTAAGGGATAAGGAAGGTTGAAAAGGGCCATTTAAAACTCTAATACCACCATTTTTGGTACATAAAACCACAAATCATAAGGGTATGAGCCCTTAAATCTGCCCCACTATCTGCTGATAACAAGTGTGCAGATGTTTGTGACAGATTACCATGACAAAGCCATTCAGTAATACTGCAGCCATTTTGCATAGCATTTACCCTGGCCAGTGAGGTCCATTTTTTGCTCTGGCATATGGTTCAGGCTCCCCTCCCCAAAATAACCTGACCCTAGTGCACTGACAAATGTTTCTACTTTTACTAATGACAGGTTGCATGCCCTTGCTCCTTGCTTCCATATTCCTGTCGTAAGATCCAAGGTTATCTCTTCAGTAGGAGGAGAGCGGACTCACACTACTGTCTGTGAACAGCGTTTCAATGTAGATAACGTCTGGAGAAGTGGAATTTTAGCTTATCTGAAACTTTTTGTAAACTGCAGAGGGACATCTTTCCAGTGTCAGATAGGCACTCTGAAGTGAAATCGAAGGTAAATCTATGTGGCTTTTTTATGTGTCTTGCATGCATCAGTAAATTATGTTGCTTGTGCTGTTGTGTCACTTTCAGTATGAAGTCATTTGGGGAATAATATTTAAGCATTAAACTGTTCCAGGGATAATTTGCATTGGTGTAAATAATTATCTTGAGTTCAGCAGCTCATGTGTTGAAGCCCTTAATGAATAATATCAAACTATCTGCTGCCTGTTTATAATAATATGATTTCATTTAGTATGTTTCAAGCATCAAAACAACCCTTAATTAGCTATGACTTGGGGTCTTAAAATTTGTTTGGAAAGGATTCGTGTACATAGCAGCTGCCTGCACAGGTCTGTGAAAGGGCATTACTCCCTCCATTAATTGCACTTATTTGAGTGTCAGTGCCATCTGCACCCCTATCCAATTTCTGGATTCAGTAACAGCATGGCACTGGTAAAAAGCTCTTCAAAGTTTGTGGACTGAATAAAATAAAATAAAATAAAATAAAAAACTGTATATGTTCCATCCAGAGAGGAGGTTTTACTCTCATATCCCTGAGTATGTAGTCAAGACATTTGGTTATAATTACGTGAGGCAAAAGCGTCAGTTGTTACATTTTTGTTTATGAGCGTATGTAGACCTTAAAGCAGTTTTGTTTTCAGAAAGACTTCCTGATGCAATGCCTGAGCGCAAATTTTTGAATGTACATCCTTGGATTTAGTTTATGCCCTCGAAAATTAGTCAATTTCTTTGGGATGCTTAGGCAAATAATTTACTTTTATCATGTTGAGCCAATATGTATGCTCAAACTGACCTGTGCTTAAGTCTGGTTAGCTCTCAGTGTCTGGGTTTTTTATCCATATCAAACTCTTGAGTTGTTGGCTTATGAAATTTAACTAAAATCAATGTATGAATTCACCACCATATTTGTTTGTGGGTTTCAGGTGCTTTTTTTGTTTGCCATCCCCAAATGTGATATTTCACAAAATGTGAGATTTTGTCTCTTCTGACACATCACATGATTACATCTGTAGTTCCATTGGCATTTAAAATTTTTTAGCATTTTGTGGCTTGCTCTTTTGAATGGTTTCTTTCTTACAACTCTTCCAAAAAGGTTGAGAGTGGCTTGTGAAAGCTAAAAAGATTCATCTAAACTGTGCAGTTATAAAACCGTGAGCTTTCAGTTCCTCTTTGCCTCTTCCACCATCCTCCAGTATGACAGGGCAATATACTCATACGCCTGCTTTCTTGCAAATTTTCTTGGTTATATGCTGTATTATTGTCCTTAACATAAATAATGGTAACCAGTTTTTATAACCGTTTCCTAATATATGCACGTATGTGACTGTGTATATGTATGTATCTCGTTACATGTATTAGAGGTACACCCATCAGTTCACCCTTTTCATGGTTTGTGTGTGTGTGTCTGAAATATGGCCTGCTTGGAAGTTTGTACCATGACTCCCATTAGGATGGCAAAGATAAGATAAGATAAGATAAGATAAACCTTTATTAGTCCCACAAGTGGAAAATTTGTATTGCTGCACAGTTTAGATAAATTTATAACTGCACAGTTTAGATGAATCTTTTCAGCTTGCACAAGCCACTCTCAACCTTTTTGGAAGAGTTGTAAGAAAAAAACCATACAAAAGAGCAAGCCACAAAATGCTAAATTTTTTTAAATGCCAATGGAACTACAGATGTAATCATGTGATGTGTCAGAAGAGACAAAAGTCTCACATTTTGTGAAATATCACATTTGGGGATGGCAAACAAAAAAAGCACCTGAAACCCACAAACAAATATGGTGGTAGATCACTGATGCTTTGGTCGTTCTGCTGCTAGTGGTACTTTTCTAAAACTCAATGAATTCCACCAAATACCAGGAGGCACATAGTGATGTACTTATGTGACCTGTATACTCTGCCTTTAAACATGTTTTCTCAGTAAGACAAAAAAAAATGCATGGTGCACATCACATGCAAATGCTGTTGTATGGTGTATGTAAAGGCTAAGACCGAGACAAATATCAAAAAGTCAGAGTAGAAAACATGTCTCAAGTCCAAGGCCAGACCCGAGTACTACAACCCTAGAAGCAGGGCCTGTCAATCAAGAAGTACAATCTAATGGGGATCATACCCACACAACCAAATGAGAAAGGGTGAAAGTAATGTACATAGAAAGTATAAAACACTTTTAATGTCATTTTTGGGGAACTTTTCATTGTATGTTGTTGCAAACATGTTCTCATGCATTTTTTGTCTTTAGCATCATGCAGGACAATAACAAGGGCCAACCAACATCACAGTTGTTGCGAGAGAGCTACTTGGAGAGCCAGCATACACAGCACAGAGAACTGGGCTGCTCTGACTGTACTCGGCATGTGCTCTATGGCACTCTGAAAGAGAAAGCTGAAGTTTCTGGAAGACAGGAGGATTCTCAGTTCCCTGATCTCTCTGCCTTCTTGAGCCAGGAGGAACTGGATAAGAGTGTCGACCTTGCTTGCAAATCCTTTGGCCATGAGCCACAAGAGCATGAGGATAGGTCAGATGTCTGTCCACAAATTTATGAAAAAAGAGAGGTCATGCCTGGCAGGCAAGCACTCCAGTCCCCCTTCCAGGAAAACAAGTTTAGGAACATTAGGACTTCCAAAGAGTCTGCCCCAGACTTAAAAAACCCCACAAGAAATGCTCCATATGGCCTAGAGATCCAGTCTAAGAAGGAATTTCTGAATAAGGCAGCTGATTTCATAGAGGAGCTTTCCTCTCTCTTCAAGGCCAATAGTTCGAAACGGATTCGGCCTAGGGCTTGCAAAGCACATCGGAGCCGATACCAGAACAAACATCAGTTTGACGATGCTTCCTTCATTTGTGATGCAGAGGATAGGGAAAGACCTATCATCAACAATGAACCACAGCAGTTCCATTCACACAACATCCAGGTTACAGAGGAGACATATAATACAGTGTCAGAGGTGCAGGAGAGCATATGTGAGATAAAGTGTGAAACTTCAGACCTGACCCAGCCTGAAAGCTCAGAGCCAGTATATGAACCCCCATGTTTTATTCAAAAACTCAAAAGCAGAGAGGTACCAGAGGGCAGCAGGGTGCAACTGGATTGCATTGTCAGTGGATTCCCAACACCAGAAGTTCGGTGAGTTTGTGTTTGTATGGATATCTTGGCTGCAGTAAATATATTTTGATTCCTAATATGTTAAATTACAGATATGTAAAGCTATTTTCTGTTATTATGAAGACCAAATTAATATTTTAATTATTTTTGTTAATCTGTTGGCTCTGACATTCAGAGCTCAACCTATGGGTTTACAAAAAGGAGCATCCCTCAAAAATAGGGTTTCATAAAATTCAGTGGCAGAGCTTTCCCTTTGTTGTATTTTGTAGAAATTCTCAGTTGTAGATCAAATGTCTCTTATAAGGCTTTTATAACCCCATTATTTTTATGGTTAGATATCTTAACAGTACATGAAACCAAAGTGCCTATTTGTTTCATGGTTTCATTAATTATCAACCCTGTACTTCTGAAGTATTTGCACTATTTCCCACAATTACTACTGTTCACATAACCACGCATACATAACCCTATAAAGCATGATTTACTATAGAAGGTATCAGTTAATCAGGACTATTGCAATTTCAGCATAGAAAATGTTTTACTTGTTTTTAAATGTTTTACGGAATTCTGTTTATTTTGCTTAAAAATTCCAAAAACACACAAAAATGACAGGGTAACTTGGGGGGAGAAGTAAGGTAAGCTTACCTCCAAGGGGAGATGCCCCATCTCTTGATCAAATGATCTGGGAGATGGAATGGCAAATGTAATCTCAACACATTTACTAAATGCAGTACAGTACAGTACAATACTAGAGATGCATGAATCATTCATTTTTATGGAAGGTCCTGATTCTGATTTCTTTATAGCCAAATTGGTTGGCGGTGTTATGAAAAGGTGATCTTTTTGTTTTGATTGTGGTGGAGGTTTTGAGAGAAAAAACACAAAGTTGTTCACCTGAAGTTTTGCTAGCATATTCTGTAGCGATTGTTAGTTAACTGGCAATTATTTTAGCATCTTTTTGAAGATGTTTGTATGACAGTTTTGCATTTAGGCACAGTTACATTAACACACACACTGATTTGTGGGTTTCCAAATATTATTGAGTTCTAGTGATTTATGATAGTTATTTAATTGCTGGTTATTATTATTATTATTATTAATAATAATAATAATAATAATAATAATAATAACAACAACAATACTACTACTACTACTAATAATAATAATAAACACCACATTTAGATGTAATCATGATGTAGAGTTTTTCTCTTAATTTTGTGTAGGTTTACCTACTTAAATGTATGTACATGTAAGGTTTAGCTTCACAATAAACAAACATTGTGCTTAAGAGGATCATTGCCCCTGTTTTCCCCTACATGACAAATGAGTGTGTAAACAATTATGCCTTAAGCCTAACATCTGAATGACAATATTGTGTAACACTGCTGAATGTTGGTGCAGCGAGATGCAATAATTGAAAGGTTATGCTGATAATGCTGCAAAACTATCTTTGTGTTAAGTCTGTGAGCAAGGATTTGGCTAATAGTACAGGTTCACAACTAATAAAGAGTCAAGAGGATGCTGTAGTAACTTTGTTTAATCAAAGTCTGTTTAATCAAAGGAAATACTGTCTTAATGTACAGCTGTAACAGTCTCTATTACTGTCCTTTACTGCTATGATCGTAATTCAGAATATTAAACTGCTAAACATCAGTTCATACTACAAAAATGCTATACTAGCTACTATACTTAGCCAGTATAAATTACACCTAGCAGGTATACAATGTGAAAATTGATTTCCAGGAGCGGGATTTGTGACCACTGTTATTCTTCTCACACTATCAGGTCCACAAAAAGAACTCTTGGTTGAGACCTATGAGTGTGTGTATGTGACAAGTAACATGAGCAAACAGCTGTTCCTGGGCATGTGTTTCACACAGTCAGCTGTTGGAAGTTATATGAAGTCAGGAATATTAGTTGTATGTTTCAGAACTGGATCATATAGAAGTTCAGGAAGGCTTATACTTCTGCCCCTGCAACAAAAGTTTTGAGCAGTATACTGCTGCAAATTGTTAGTTAATCAAGATTAAATACATGTAATTAAGTACATATAATTGACCAATGGACACATCACATGTAATTCATTACTTTCAGTCCATCCAAGAAATTTATTATCAGTCTGGTTAGTTTAAAATGATTGCATTCAGGTTAAATTTGTAAAATAAATAGACTGCATATGCTTGGTTTTGGTGGAATGTCTCACCTTTGGGTAGAGGTCTGCACGGGTATAAAACTGAAGCCTGTACCCAGGGCTTTGAGACCCGACCTGGCCCGATTACTACTGCTGTTTGCTAAATCCGAACCTGCTTGCTTCACTTTTTTTTTTTAACAGCTTTACTTAGCTGTACTAAGCTGTAATGAGGAGGTGCCCTTTAAGGTGGGCTGGTGAATAATGCTTCAGGTGGCCTCAGATGGTGTAAGGACCCGAGAATGAGAAAAGAAATCTGAAATTAAAACTGCCAGGAGTGAAACTGGCCGACCCAGTAACGGGAAAAAATAAAAGCACACCCTTAACCAACACAACGCTGAGCCTGGCAAGACACAAGGCTCGCTTCAGTGAGAGGAGGGGGAAAGAAAAAAGTGTGTGTGTGTGTGTGTGTGTCTTTGAAAGTGTGCCTTGAAAAATGCTCAGGATAAGCGCTAAGGAAGAGCTCGAGATTCGAGAACTCGCGCAATACGAGATTACCTCATTGCTTGTACAACTGATACAAGCAATTTGTAGCTGTAAGACCCTGTCTAGCCCAGGGTATTTCCTTATTGAGCTGGGATGTTTAAGTGTCCGAAATTTGTTGTGCTGGTGAATGGTATTGTATGAGCTGACATGCTGTATTTAGTCCGCTGTGTTTGCTTTTGGGGGTTCTGGTTGTATGAGCTAAATGTAGTGGACATGGTCTTAACATGGTACAGTTTCTATAGAATGAACAGATGCTCTTGAATTGGAGGAACTGATCTGATTTTTAAAATGATCTACTTAAGATTTTCAGAAGGTGAGCTGATAATATGTCCACAAGTCTCTGCAAAGTAGTGAGAACTGAGCATGTGAGCCTGTGTGGCTCCAGATAGCTATACAGATAGTCTCTGCCCAGAATAACTAGTTTACCTTGAAAATAAAAGTCTTGTTTTTAATCTATTTAATATCTTATGCTTAAAATATTTTTCATGAGTCATCCATAAAAGTAACCCTCAACATTTACTCAATACTCTCTTGAATACTTTCACCAATATGAAATATCTGAAATATTCCATAGGTCACATATTCATCAGGAAGTTAATCATCCCAATTTTCTGAAGATATTTTTCTTTGTAAAATTACAAACCTGTTATTGAATATATAAATTGAAAGTACATTATTAATGTATTTTTTTTTTTAAGTATGTAAATTTTAACATCAAGAGTAAGGAATGAGACTATTTACTCAGCTAACCTCCTAGACCCATGCTACGGACCTGTTTCTGTTTTTTTTTGCAGTGTCACATAATTACTCAACAATTAGCTGATGATCAGAACTGGGACCTGTGAGTTGGCAATACCAATCTGATATTTGTACATTCCTAGATAATAAAGTTGCACAGTTCAAGTATACTTTGTTTCTTCTTCTTCTTTTTGACAGGGTTTGTTAAGGTGTGTAACTTGGTTCAAAGCAGATGTTGGTTTGAGTCTAGCTTTACAGGTTTGAAGAACAGATGTGGACTACTTAAGCACTGGATAAGAGCATCTGCTAAATGCCGTAAACATATGTTAGTTAATCTAATTGAATTTAGGTAACATATGCCAAGCTACCAAATAATTCTATAGTAAAATGTATTTATTTGTATTTGCTGAAGTAAAATCTGTGCCACTTTCATATTTGGTCCTGGGTTGGATACATATCCAACTTGTTTACCTTTAAAATCTGAAAAGCAGGATTAATAGATTATTTGATTTGAGACTAACTCTGTAACATACCTGAGAAAGCTGTCAACAAGACGACTCTTAAAACATCCCAGGGCAGCCTGCTCCTGTATTACAAGTGCATCCAGCAACCTAGTAAACCCATTTGTTGACCCAAACTTTAATCATTTGTAGACTGGAGGTGCTAGTGTTGTCTAGTGTTAATTACTGAATATCTTCTTTTCTTCTTCTTCTACTTTCGGCTGCTCCCGATTAGGTGTTGCCACAGTCAATCAACCATCTCCATTTCCTCCTATCTTCTACATCTTCCTCTCTCACACCAATTGGGTGCATGTCATTCCTCACCACATCCATACACCTACTACTAGGCCTTCCTCTTTTCCTCTTCCCTGGCAACTTCATTCTCAGCATCCTTTTCCCAACATACTCAGAGTCTCTCCTGAGCACATGTCCAAACCAACGCAATCTCGCTTCTGACTTTTCTTCCAAAAGGTCCAACTTGAGCTGTCCCTCTAATAAACTGATCCTGTCCATCCTCGTCACTCCCAACATTTTCACCTCTGCCACCTCCAGTTCTGCTTCCTATATTTTCATCGGTGGCACTGTCTCTAAACCATACAACATAGCTGATCTCACTACCGTCTTGTACACCCTCCCTTTCATTTTTGATGGTACCTGCCTGTCACAAATCAATCCTACCTTTCTCATCCATCCATTCCACCCTGCCTGCACTCTCTTCTTCAAATCTCTATCACACTTCCCATTACTCTGGACTGTTACAACCAAGTATTTCAACTCCTCCACCTTTGCCAGCTCTACTCCCTGCATCCTCACCATTCCACTATCCTCACTCTCATTCACAGACACGTATTCTATCTTAGTCCTACTGACCTTCTTTCGTCTCGTTTCCAGAGCATATCTCCATCTCCCCAGGGTCTCCTTAACCTGCTCTCTATTCTCACTGCAGATTAAATGTCATTTGCAAACATCCTCCAGCCTTCTCTCTCACTCATTCTCCTCCTACATTAGTCCCTCAAATTACTCCTTCCTTCTGCTCAATACACTTTCCCTGCCTGTGAGCACATTTCCATTGTTATCTTAGTGTTAATTACTAATTATATATTATCAACAAAATACTGCTCACCTCCTTCTCCTTCAAATGGGAGGTGGGTTGAGGAAAAAAGTTCCTTATCCTGAAGCTGTATCTATGCATGATGAGAGCAGCCCTGATTAGTGAAAAGTCTGTGATGCTTCCTTTTGTATTTTTTGCCCACTATGGTTTGTTTAACTTAATTGTATGGTCTTACTAGACCTGTTTTTTCCTTGAGTTTGGCACACCATTGTTCTGGAAAAAAAATACTAATTAGCATATTGTTTTTAATAAAATTTTTGTGAGTTAAATACATTAGTATTTGCAATCTTGCGTAGCTATTAATATTGATTTATAAATCAACATGAGATAGACTCTCACTTAAGTACTTTTTACCATACTTACGTTTATCATTTGTGAGGTTAAGTATAACATAAAACAATGTAGTATTCAAAGATGAAACTATGTGACTAAAATTATTCTTAAAATGTACCTGGAATTAGTTTCAGATTGAAGATGTATTTACCCTGAGTTGTGCAAACATCTTGGTAGACACTAAAATTGAAAGAAAAAGAAAAAAATTTGGATAGAACCCCTCATTAGTTGCATCGTGTGTGTTGGGGCTGGGAATAGTTGAAAAACTGTTATAGCCAGATTGTACGCTGATTGTCTACAGAGACAAATGATAGAGAAGAGCATATGTGCATGGTGTGCCTCCCATGGAAGCCACTCTGTTTTCTGCCACCACAGTATCTCACACTTATAAGACAATAAGTCACAATTATGAGATAGTAAGTCTTAATAATTAGGAGATTGCAAAGTATAATTATAAGATATAAGGTAGTGTCAGTTAAAATATTTGAATTGTGTTATATACGTTCTAATAAAGTTTCTTCAGCACCATGTAGTCCAGTTAGTTACAATTATTAGAACGAGTAAGTGATTTTGAGATAAGATAAGATAAGATAATATAAGATAAGATAAGATAAGATAAGAAAAGAAATAACTTTATTTATCCCAAGAGAAATTCTTTTGTCATGAGCATGCTTAATGCAACAAGAAGAATAAAGATAAGACACTAGAAAATTAAGACAAAATAGACAATAACAATAGTGCAACAAAATAACTGTAACACTGACACTGCTGTGTGTAAGATTTAGTGTGCTGTACCAGCAGATCAATAGTGCAAATGGTTTATGAAAAGTGACTTAGTGTTTGTGCCATAAAAATATAATGAATGCAATAAAATTAAACAGCAGCAGGTGATGAGAGGATGAGACTAACATTCAATAACATTTAGTCAGTTCACAGTTTAAACAGTTGAGTCATATTGCACAAATCCTATTTGGAACAGAATTACATAAAAACTTAAAAAGATCGTCAAGTCAAGTCAATAAGGTTTTATTGTCATTTCAACCATACTCACAGTATACAGTGAAATGAGATAACGTGCCTCCTGGACCATGGTGCAACACAGAGCAGAACAAAACAGAGCAACATCACAAGTGCAGACAGGACACAAGCGCAATAATACAATTAGACAAGACAAGACAGACAACATACAGTGCAAATTAACAATAGTAACAGTCTGAATACAGTTATTGTGTTCAGTTCTGGTTGAGGAGTCTGATGGCCTGAGGGAAGAAACTGTTCCCCATTCTGGCAGTGGA
>JBBPCZ010126582.1:20000-24577 GCA_037974445.1 Brycinus macrolepidotus | reverse complement strand
TTGTCTCCCCCTAGAGATTGAAGTCAGGCAGGACAACAAATCACATCCGCCCAGTGTGATCAGTTGATGTAGTAAAATAGGATATTGTTTAGTGGTATCGGTGCATGGTATCGGCAGTTCACGTACGAATACGAGTATGAGTATTTTAACAAAGTATCGGCCCGATACCCGATACTGGTATCGGTATCGGTGCATCCCTATTAACAAACACCAATATTCTCCACTAAACACCACCATTCTTCAACCAATACCTTTCTATACCAACCAATATCATTGTTCAACAAACACCATCATTCTACACCTAACACCATCAAACATCAAACCCTATCATTGCTCCATCATTCTAGAAAAACATCATCATTCTCCAACAAACACACACATTCTTCACCAAACACTATCATGGTTTAACAAACACCACCATTCTATACCAAACACCACCATTCTATACCAAACACCACAATTCTTTAGCAAATACCAACATTCCCAACCAAACATAATAATTTGAGATCAAACAGCACCATTATCCTCCAAACACCATCATTCTTCAACAAACACTGATATCCTCCATCAAACACCATCAGTCTTTATCAAACACCATTATTCTACACCAAATACCATCATTTTCAAGAAACACCACCATTCTCCACCAACTTTCATCATTCTTTAAAAACATCATCATTCTTCCACAAACACACAGACATTCTCCACCAAAGACTGTCATTTGTCAACAAACATCATCATTCTCCACCAAAAGCACCATCATTCTCACCATCAAGGATCAACATTCTCCAATGAACACTGGGATTCTACATCAAACACCAACAATCTCCACCAAACACCATTCTACACCAAACCGCATCATTGTCCACCAAATAACATTACTTAGCATGATCTCACACTCTGTCATGCCTTTCTGGGTGTTTTGGGTATATCTGAGATTCTCTTACTTGTTCTAGAATAGTCTGGAGTCGTTCTGCCTCCAAGTCGATGACAAACTTTTTCTCCTGCCGTCGATCAAGGTCCTCTAGGAGGCGCCGGTAGCCAGCGTCATTAAAGTTCTCCACACAGATGGCGCTCACCTGCCAGCCGTTCTGGCCCGCCTTCTCCATGATGGCCTGCAGGATGGCATATCCTACAAATTACACACACACACACACACACACACACACACACACACACATATACACACATACGTTTTGGTTATTACACACAAACACAGCAGTGTTACATGGACAGCTTCCTTCAAAACACATCATGTTTTGGATTGTTGCCTAGTTACCTGCTCCAGTCGCCCCGAGCAACCTGTCAGCCATCAGGGTGGACATACAGCAACTGAGTATGTGTGTGTGGAGAAGAGGCCAAGAGCAACAGATGGCCTCTAAACTGCCTCTTAGTTTCACTGCTGGAGCAATCTGTGTGTGAGTTTGTGTGTGTGTGTGTGTATGTTACTAGTGTCTTACTGAGTCCTTTCTAAACTGACATACGGAACATCAGTTTTGTCCCGTCCAGTGATTAATTTCCTCCAGTGCTCTTTCCAAAGAGACACAAACAGAAAGAAATGTATGGTGCCACACACACACACACACACACACACACACACATTCACGCACACAAGTGTCAGTCTGACATCTTAAGACCACCAGATGTCCCTTCAGCAAACACAGATTTGAGACAGAAGCCCAGTTTTCAGTTCAGGCACACTTGAGCTGAAGGGTTTACTGGGCTGCATCATGGAAGTCTTGAAATCATATAAACTTTCCAAACAAACTTTTCTGTGGTCAAGACCCCAGTTTTGGCCCCAAGTTCAGGTTATTTTTCTGAGAGTCCTACAGTGTTGCTAATGGACATGCTAAGGCTAATGTAGTAACAATATTGTTGGCTGCTTTTTTAGGTAACAGGTGAAACTGTGTTCTGCTTGCAGAATCTAATTTCACGCATTGTGCTTTAAAGCACATGACTTTAAGAGGTCACTGCATGATCTTTTTTTCTTGGGGGGGGTTCACGCTGTGTTTTTGATAAAATAAAAGTGGCCTGAGTACCAACCCCTGTGGAACTCCAACCCATCTTTTATTCATAGAGTGTTCAAGAGTGTAAATGTTGACAAACTTAAGACAGGGAAGAAAGACGGTTATGTTTTGGTCTGGTGTATGGGCATTTTTTCACACAGAAGTGAAAACAGTGTGTAACAGAGTGTGTGTTGGTGTGTGTGTGTGTGTGTGTGTGTGTGTGTGTGTGTGTGTGTGTGTGTGTGTGTGTGTATTTCTATAGTGGACTCCCACAGAGGTGTGGCAAATGTGACTCCTGAGAGTGAGGTCACAGTGAGGTCATTGCAGCTGCATCCTTTCACCGGGATCAAGGTGTTTGCTTCCCTGAAACGCCAAAGGAAAAAGGGAATAAAACTAAAGCAGGAAGGGGGAAAAAAGCGATGGCTCCATTGACCAAGAAATCGATAAAAACAAAAGCGAAGGCATCTCAGGAGGCTGGAGCTACACAGGCGGAGCAGAGGTCGAGTTTAAACGCTAGCACTTTCAGAGCTAACATGAACAGCACCTGCTAAATACCGAAGAGAGGGATGGAGAAAGGCGGAAAAGAGGGAGGAGAGAAAAGAGGAGAGATCTATTAGCTTCTCTCCTTCCACTCAGAGCGAGGGATCACGGATGAGTGGATGATTGGTGGTGAACCAGCACTGCCCTGGGTTATGACTCACGCTCCACTGAACACACACACACACACACACACACACACACACACACACATCCACGGTAGGATAAAATGCGGCAACATTGGGGTAGTGGTGGCCTTAACAACACTGGAATACTAGGGATAATACTGGAGTACTGTGGGGTTTTACTGGAGTACTGTGGGGTTTTACTGGAGTACTGTGGGGTAATACTATGGGGTAGTACAGTAGTACTGTGAGGTAATACTGGAGTATTGTGGGGTAATACTATGGGATGATACTGGAGCACTGTGGGGTAATACTGGAGTACTGGAGTACTATGGGCCAATATTATGGGGCAATACTGGAGTGCTGTGCGGCAATATTGGAATACTCTGGGGCAATACTGGAATACTGTGGGGCAACATTGGAATACTGTGGGGTATTCCTGGAATACTGTGGTGCAATACTGGAATACTGCTGGGCAACATTAGGATACTGTGGGGCAAAACCGGAATACTGTGGAGCAATATTGTGGGTATTCCTGGAATACTGCCAGGCAACATTAGGATAATGTGGGGTAATACTTGAATACTGTGAGGCAACACTAGGATACTGTGGGGTATTATTGGAATACTGTGGCGCAATACTGGAATACTGCTGGGCAACATTAGGATAATGTGGGGTAATACTGGAATACTGTGAGGCAACACTAGGATACTGTGGGGCATTACTGGAATACTGTAAGGCAACACTAGGATACTGTGGGGTATTACTGGAATACTGCTGGACAATATTGAAATACTGTGTCAATAATGGGGATTTGTTGGGCAGTAATAGGATACTATTGGACAACACTGGGACACTGTGAGACACAGAGGTGAGTAGTTTGGTTCCAGGGAAAAAATCCTCCACAAGATTTTGTTCCAACCGCCTGGCTTCTCTAGTTTGCCTAAACCAGCTGGTGAGGGATCCAGACACTTGGAACAAAATCCTGGAGAGGATTTTTACTCCCTGGACCCGAACTACTCATGTCTGGCATACTATGGGACAACAGTGAGGCCATAGGGGGCCGTTGTGGGACACTGAGGGATAACTTCAGAATACTGAGGAACAACACTGGGATACTGTAGGACAGTGTGGGATACTGTGGGACTGACATGTTCCAGTAGTCTAGTCATCCTGTAACAAAAAGAGGCTGGTGTTGACCATTCACTTTGCCCTGATAAACATTAGGCCTGGGATCACTCTTGTGCAGTCCTGGTCAAAATCACTGGCACCCCTGAATTTTCAGTCCAAAATTTAGAAGATCTTCAGGAATAAATGCAAATCAACCAATTTTGTATAATAAAAATATTTCACAAATTGCCCAAAGACAAAATTATTAGCACCGTTTCGATGTTCCACAAACGAAACAGAAAACAAATAAGACTCAGCTGTGCTCAATTTTCACAATGGTGAAGACAACAGAGCTGACTGTGAACTTCAGAAATGCTATAATCAAAAAACATACCAAAGGTTTTAAGAGAAAGATCTTCAGATCCCTATTTTAGCAGTTTGTCATAAAACTGTTAAGACGCTTTCAGGATGTGGTGCTAAGAAGGAAATCAATGAGAGAAGTCCGTGAAAGCTGGTGCGAATTGTGGAAAAAACACCATGCAATAATCTAACAAACTTCTGGGTGACCTGGAGCAACTTGGACTGCTGTTTCAGTCCATACCATACACTACACTCTTTACCAATTAGGGCTTCATGAGTGTTTTTAGGAGACAAATCAAGCCCTTAAAGAAAAGAACACCCTGTGTACAGTAAAACATGGTGGAGGTTCAATCATGCTGTGGGGCTGCTTTGTGCCCTTTGGTGCTGGAGGTATTAAAGGAATGATGAAATCTGAGGATTACTGAGGCATTTTAGAGCA
>JBBPCZ010126582.1:0-15000 GCA_037974445.1 Brycinus macrolepidotus | reverse complement strand
GGCATTAACTGTTGTCAAAACAATGAACAGAATGGTTAACATTAAAAGTAGTCAAATTAAAGAAAAAAAACAACACATACATACAAAGAGTTAACTAGGATAAAATTCCATGGGATTGGTTCGGAGGGTGTGAGAATCATGTACATATTTAGCTCATAGTTTAATACACTGAGACATTTCTTCTAAACACACACGCTACATATTTTCAGTTTTCATCGTCTTCTCATTAAAGAACAGACTGTAGGTTTTTAATGAGCTGAAGTTCTCTTCTCTTAGGTGTTTATATTTAGGACATGAGGACAGAAAGTGGTGCTTTTCTTATATATTCGCTCTTCTTAGGGCTTCCAGTGTGCCTTATGTCGTCCTTTTTCTATGTGCACTGGTCATGGGCACTGTACAGGGTGAGGATGTGTCTCTTTTTGGGGGTTTTATTTTAATAAGATAATAAGCGAGTGTATATTCTCTGTTCAGTAATCTGTAGCTCTCTAATTTATAATTGGAGACGATGTCATTGATCAGTGATGGTTTATTGTTGGTGTGTTTTGTTGATGGTGTCGAGCTGTGTGTGTGTGTGTGTGAAAGGGTGTATTGAGGTGTGTTTGGAAGGTGCTGTTTCTCTGATGTGTCTGAGGGGGGTTGTGTATCTTGGTGTGTGCAGGTACTGAGATTCGCTGTGTAGTGGTGTGATTCTGAACACGCCTGGAATAAGTGAGAAACAGAGATTAGCTCACCAGATTATCTGATTTATTTACAAAATTCAAAATGAAACTTTTCTATGGGATTTGCGTCCCTTAAAGTATTTTTCGACCCATATAGAAGTATGAGTTAAATTATAGAATTGAATATTTTAGCCAGATTTGAATGGATGGGTTAAATGTTTTTAATGATCTTTTAATAGTATAATAAACTCTTCTGGCTTTTTCTACTAGTGCATCCATAGTCCTGCTGAAGCTGCCAGATGTAACTGAATTTCATAGTGTGCTGTAGTTCGGTCCCTCAAAAGGTAAAGTGGAATTTGATTGGTGTGATCTGGCTTTCTTTTTTTTGGAAAATGATAACTTAGGTTTTGTTGATGTTGATGTCTAATACTGACAGTGATTTTCTCATAGCGTTGTATATTATTGTTGGTCTTGTGCTGTAGGAGTTAGCAGGACTAAATCATCTGCATATAAAATACATTTTATCTCATTCTCATTTAATTTCACATGGATGACTGTTCAAGAGTTGTAGCCAATTTGTTGATGTAAATGTAAAAAAGGGTCGGGATAAATTACAGCTTTGATTCACTCCACATCCTTGTGTAAAGAATTCAGTTCTTTTGTTGCCAGTTTTAACTGCACAATTATATCATTACATCTGGATTTAATTAAATTGCTGTAAGTTGTAATTTGGGATTTCTATGAGTTAATAGTTTAAAGATAAATGACGGCATTCTGGATTTTTATAGAGCTCTTCAAAGTATTTTTTCCAGGTTTTGTCATTTTTTAATTGAATTGGGGTCATTTCGGAATGGTTTGTTGTATTGTTACATTCTTTTGCAGGTTATAAATGATGTCTCTCTCTCTCTCTCTCTCTCTCTCTCTCTCTCCAGCTATTAGAATGAGAGTTAGAATACAGTTCCATTTTGTGAAATAATCTGTTCTATAAACGGATGTGCTTTAACAGATAATTCTCTTTAAATCTGTTTGACTGAATGTAAAGCAGCTTCCTCAGCTAGAACAGCGGCACATAATGGAGGAAAGCCTGTGTATCTCTCTCTTTCTCTCTCTCTCTCTCTCTCTCTCTCTCTCTCTCTCTCACTCTTTCTGTCTCTCTCTTTTTCTGTTGCTATCTCCCTTTCTCTTTTTTCTTTATGTCTGTCTCTTTCCTCCTCTCTTTGTTTCCTCTGTTTTTGCTCTCACTCTCTCTCTCTCTCTCTCTCTCTCTCTCTCTCTCTCTCTCTCTTCCTCTCGTTCTTTTCCTGTTTAAAACTGTTAAAGCTGCTTGTCCTATTGAAGGGTGGGGGTGGGGGATGGGGGGTGAGAAAACCTTTTTAACGCTGCCTTAAGGTGTGTGTGTGTGTGTGTGTGAGTGTGAGTGTGTATGCATGTGTGTGTGTGTGTGTGTGTGTGTGTGTGTGATGCTTTCTGTAACAGTGAGAGAAGACAACAACGCTGTGTTCTTTGCTAAAAGTCTCACTCTAAAACCCTGTTAGGTTTCTTTGGTTTCTATAGCAGCCAGTCGGTTTCTCCACTGTTCTGAACCTCACTCAGCAAAACCCACAAATACAGCAGCTACACACTCACACCCTCCGCGGAGACGCTGAGCACTTCAACTGCGCAGCATCTGCAGCTGATGTAGTGGAACTAATTCATTTCTCCTGGACATTTTACTGTAGACTCGTTCACACAAAGATGTGGTCGTACAAAGACGCAATCACACAAGGACACAATCACACAAAGACTCGGTAGCACAAAGACTTAGTCACAAAAAGAATTAGTCACACAAAGACTCTATTGCAAATAGACATAATCACACAAATACTCAGTTGCACAACGACTCGGTCGCACAAAGACTTGGCTGCACAAAAACTTGGTCGAACAAAGACTCAGTCACACAAACACTCAGTGGCAGAAAGACTCAGTTGCTCAAAGACTCAATCACACAAAAACTTGGTCGCACAAAGATCTGGTCACACAAAGACTCGGTTGCACAAAGACTCTGGTGCACTAAGACTCGGCCACATGAAGACTTCTAGAGGCTTGGTTACTGAAAGACTCAGTGGAAGTCTCACATTTGGTTGCACTAAGACTTGATTGCCCTTGTCTTATTCACACTAAGACCTGGTCACACTAAAATTCAATTGCACAAGACCTGGTTGCCCAAAACCTGGGCATACAAAGTTTCAATCACACAATGACCCAGTCATACAAAGACTCACACTTAGGGCTAGTTTCACTAAAACTTGGTCACACTAAGACTCGGTCGCACAATGATTATTTCATCTTTACTGCTTGAAGACAAAGTTGCATGAGGCGTCCACAAACACTCTTACAAAACAGCATGGAAACACCACACACACAAATACACACCAAAGGGAATCTGTGTGTGTGTGTGTGTGTGTGTGTGTGTGTGTGCGTATGTGTGTCTGTGTGTGTGTGTGTGTGTGTGTGTGTGTGTGTGTGTGTGTGACATGCTGACCAATAGGGACTTGTAGAAAAAGGTTGTTTCTTCTGCATGGTTTGAGCCGTTCACTTCACAGCACAATCCAAACTCTTCCAATTTTGGCAACTTTGCTTAGCAACTGGGGCTCAGTTCACACTGCCAGCACACACTTCTAATTCTTCATACACACACACACACATGCAGCGTGAGCAGGTTACAGTCACTGCTGATGTCACATGTAGAAAGATGACCTCATCACAGAGAACATCACACATGGATTTGCTCGTTCCCCACAATGCAAAGCACCATTCACACAACACAGCAAACAGCTGCAGTTACAGCACACACACACACACACACACACTCAAACACACTCACATACAAATACACAGATACACACACAAACACACACACAAACACACTCAAACACACACACACACACACATGCACAAACACGCTTATACACACAAACAAACACACACATGGGTAAAGAGGATGTTCTTGAGCCGAAATAAAGATTCAATAATTAATATGTCACTCGTGTCCATTTCAACTATTTTCACCTTATCTGCTCATGTCTGAGATACTGGGGATCATTAAATACCCCAGGCTCCACCCACAAATGTTCTTCTATAGCTTCTGCTGTGAGGCTGATCTTTCCAAAAGGCTGGTAAAAACCCCATTCAGCCTAATGAGAGACTGCAGCTCCTCCGTTTATTTTTGTCAGTACTGGTGGCGTAGGCTGACATGAGCTTGGCTGAAGACTCTCAAACAGCTGAGAGTTGAGCTGCTTTGCTTCACTGATCCATCAGAAAACATTAATGAAACACATTATGTACACCACACACAACATCAGCGGTCTTCACAGCTGATCTGACCACACTGCAGTAGCTGGAGCCTGGAGGCAAAAGTAGCCACAGAGAAGTTAAAGCTGTTTTCAGTTTTACTTCTAAAGTGTAGAACTACAAATGAAAGGGTAGGAATATATTTATATAACACCGATGATTTCAGGCTCTGTTCTCTCCACCCTCCTGCCTTTGTTGCATAAAAACCAAACCCATGACTCCACAGCACTGCATCTCGTCTGTCACCCCAAAACAACACTTAGTGCTTTACACTCATCCTGTCAGGTGAAATCTTTCTGCGTTCGCACCTGCAAAGCGGTAAATGAAGTGAAAAATAAAACATATGAGATTTTCAGGTCCTGTAAACTGTATTAGTAATCATCACCACGGACAGCTCAATTCTAATAGATAGTACCTGTTCAGTATTTCAGCACCATGGACAGCTCAGTTCTAATAGACAGCACCTGTTTGGTACTTCGGCACAATGGACAGGACTTTTTCTAATAGACAGTAGCTGGTCAGTGATTTAGCAAAACAGACCGCTCAGTTCTATTAGAAAGTACCCATTCAGGACTTCAGCACCACAGACAGTGGGTTCTCTAACAGACAGTAAATGGTCAGTGTTGAAGCACCATGGACAGCACAAATTCTAATAGACAGTGCCCATTCAGTACTTCAGGACCACAGCTGTTCAGTATTTCAGCACCATGGACAACTCAGTTCCTATAGTAGCAATTTGGTACCACAAACAGCTGGTTTTCTAATAATGGCTGGTCAGTGCTTCAGTTCCATTGACAGCACACTTTCTAATAGACAGTACCTGTTCAGAATTTTAGCACCATGGACAGCAGGTTTTATAATAGAAAGTAGCTGGTCAGTACTTCAGCACCACTGACAGCTCAGTTTAATAGACAGTGGCTGATCAGTATTTCAGCACCATGGACAACTCAGTTCTAATAGTAGCGATTTGGTACTTCAGCACCACGGACAGCTCTTAGTCTAACTAAAAAGTTACAGTAAACTTAATAGTCGTCTCAGCTATATCCACGTATACGGTGAGATGACAGTGTGGCTCCAGATTTTCCAGACTACAAAAAGACATGTAGAATACACATGTATAAATGAACTAAAAATATAATTTTTATTTTATTTATACGTGTATAAATAAAATAAAAATATAATTTTTAAACTAGAATTAGAAATGTGCAAAGTATAATTTTTCACATTAAAAAGTTGTGCAAATGTTGCATCAGTGGTCAAGTAGAAACCAAACAGAATACTGGAATGTAAACTGTGTGCTTTATATGTGCAAATGATCAGCAGCAGCTCAACATAAAATAAAATAAAAAGTTTTTTCACAATCAATCTATGAAAAAACAAACTCAGAGACAGTGTTGAAGTACAAATGTAACATAGATGTGTTTTGTGCATGTAGCTGCATGTGCATCATAAAAAGAGCAATGTATAAAGTGCAAAGGTGGAAAGTTGAATCAGTTCACAGTTCAAATGTGTTGGGGGGTGGGGTGCGGGGGGTGGGGGTCGGGGGAGGAGTGTTGAGGAGCTTTTATGCTGCGAAAGCAGTAACTATTGTAGATGCTGCAATAACTAGCATCTACAATAGTGCTGACCAGTGATGGTCCTTGAGATCCAGCCTCCTGAGGAGCCTAGTTCTGCCACACCTGTTCATTGACTTCTTCAGGAGGAAAGGTGTTGGGGGGGCAGCAATTTAGATGGAGCTAAACTTTGGGGAAAGCAGATCTCCAGAAGGTGGGTTAGGGACCACTGATTTAGAACAATTTAATTTAGTTTAATTGTTCTTTTTCAGCTGAGTCAGAGCGCTTTCTGAGGCTATCACTGAATAAAAGCTTTTACACACAGAGTGATGTTTATTTGCGTGATTTCATAAATGAATTCAAATCTTGTCCAAAGGAGAAAATTTTGTTCACCTTGTGTTTGTGAACTTAGTGATATGAACTCACCACACCATCAGTATGTCAACAGCCAAGTTGATGGATTGGCTGTGCCTAGAACTTTTATAGGATTGTCTTGTAGAAAAATAGAGGAAGAACCACTAAGAAGAACCAGTGGGCAGAGCTTTTCCTCCAGACTGAAGGACTGTGATCTGCTGATCTGGTGATCTGCTGTGTCACACAGGAGCAGGTTATTAAAATGCACGATTGTTACTGACACCGTGTAGTGAGTGTTTAGATGGATGAGCCTCTCTCTTTATTGATGTGGAGATAATTCAGACACCCTTCAGCATAACTTTCAACAACATCGCACAGAGAGAGAGAGAGAGACAGAGAAAGACAGAGAGAGAGGGAGAGGAGAGAAAGAGAGAGAGAGATAGAGAGAAAGAGAGGGCAAAAGAGAGAGGAGAGAAAGAGAGACAGTGAGACAGAGAGAGAGAGGAGAGAGAGGGACAGAGAGAGAGAGAGAAAGAGAAACAGTGAGAAAGTGACAGAGTGAGAGGGAGAGAGAAACAGGAGAGAGAGAGAGAGAGAGAGAATAGAGAGAGACAGAGAGAAAGAGACAGTGAGAGAGAGGAGAGGGAGAGAGAGAGAGAGAGAGAGAGAGAGACATATAGAAAGAGGGAGAGAGAGAGAGGGAGAGGAAAGAGAGACACACATACACACTCCAAAATAACTAAGAAAGCAGAATCCAGAAGCTGCTTTGGTTACATTTGCTTAGAGAAACACAAGTAGGTAACACAAACTCCTTACTCAGTACACACACACACACACACACACACACACTGGTAGTGTGTCTCATTATATTTTATAATAATTATAAATACTTATTTCTATGCAGATGTTCATTCAGCCTCTTTCTCTCCCTTTCTGCCTCCCGTCTCCATGGTGATGAGCCATGAGTTTTATCCCACCCTCGCACCGTTTCTCTAACAAGCTCACCTTGATAATGAAGAAGTGAGTGTAATTAGAGGGGTGCAGGTGTTGAGGTGCTGGGGCTCAAGTGTAGATAGCTAATTCACTGCCACTTCACACTGTATGTGTCTGAATATTATACTGTAAAACTCACACATTGTACACCACTGCCAGCGACTCGAGTCTCGGACACCGACTCAGAAACTATTATCATATATTTAGTCTGTCAACCTTGATGTGAGTGTAAACTGAGGCAAGTCTTGAGTTTATAAAGTGTGAGTTCAGTCAAGTCTTGAGTATCTGAGGTCTGAATCAGCAACAAGTTTCTGAGGTGCAAGTGTGAGTTGAGTCAAATATAAAGTCCCTGAAGTACAAGTACAAGTGCAAGTCTGAGTCGAGTCTTGAGTGTCTGAGGTACGAGTGTGAGGTGAGTCTTGATTTTCTGAAGTGTGAGTTGAGTCAAGTCTTGAGTGTCTGAGGTCTGAGTCTGAGTTGAGTCTTTGAGGTGCGAGTCTAAGTTGAGTCTCTGAGGTGTAAGTCTGGGTCAAGTCTCTGAGGTGTGAGTCATGTTTCAAGTGTCTGAGGTCTGAATCTGAATTGAGTTTTAAATTTCTAAAGTGCAATATGAGTCAAGGGTTGAGACTCTGAGGTCTGAGTCTGAGGTGGGTCTCGAGTCTCCAAAGTGCAAGTTGAGTTGAGTCTCCAGTTTCTAACATGCGAATTGAGTCAAGTCTTGAGTCTCTGAGGTGTGAGTCTGAGTCGAGTCTTGAGTTTCTGAAGTGTGAGTCTGAGTTGAGTTTTGAATCTCTGAGGTGCAAGTCTGAGTCAAGTCTCGAGTCTCTAAAGTGTGAGTCGAGTCGAGTCTTGAGTCTCTGAAGTGAGAAGGTGAGAAAGATGATTCGGAGGGTGGTCAGACTGGGGCAGGAGGAACAGTGTTGAAGGTAATCAGGCTCCTCACTGAGGGGATTCACTTGCTCTTTCCTTCATCCACTCAGAGGAGAAAGGCAGGACTGATCTGTGATCAGCAGGGCTTCTGCTTCTGTCACTCTGTAATCCACTGGATGTGCTCTTTGGCGGCCATGGTAACACTCAGTTGCCATGGTTAATGCGTGACTGGCTGCAGCAAAGTACGCAGACTAACGAGGGCTGCAGTGTGTCAGAGTTTGGGACACACACACACACACACACACACACACACACACACACACACACACACACACACACTGAGGTTGGGTTTGGTTCCCTTAGTTTCAGCAACCCGCAATAGCCTTCTGGAGAGATACACTTACACACACACACACACACACACACAGTTTGAGCTGTGTGCATTACCTGCTTATGTTTCTGTAAGCAGGTTCTTTAAGGTTCTGAAATCTGCTTTTTCAGTTGTTTTGGAACGTGTGATAGTGTGAGTGTGTGTTTTGTTAATATTAGTAAAAGAGGAACATAAGTAGTCCTAAAGTCACTGAAACAGAGCCGGGGCTCTTCCTATTGCTCCCTTTATGCCAAAAAACACTAGAGGGCACCAGAGAGAGTCCTCAATGTACGACTAAAAATATCATGAAACAAGTTATTTAATTATCTTTCACAACAGAATGTCCCTTAGGTTTGGAAAGTATAAGAATGTATTACATAACTAACTAACTAACCAACTAACTAACCAACTAACTAACTAACCAACTAACTAACTAACTAACTAAATAAATAAATAAAAGAGCACCAAGATCTTTCTGTTTATTGCTACTGTGAGCTGATTGGTCAGCATTACTGCTACTGAGAACTGATTGGTCAAACCTTCTTCAGCTCCCTGAGATTATTAGGAGCCCCCTGATGGACTCCTATGTGAAGTCATGAGATCAGCAAATCCACAGAGCTCCTTTACCCTCTTCAGAAGCCAGTCTTGACTTCTTCTTGCTGTGTGTTTGGGCTCATCAGTTTTGTTGGAATGTCTAGAAGCTCGTGTGCAGGTTTTAGACTCATTTCTGAGCTTTCTCAGCAGAGGAGTTCACCATGGAGAAACGAAGATGAGTTTGAGTGAATGCTGGCTTCTCTCTTACCTTCCTTATCCTCATTCTGAAGTTTTACGTGGAGCTCCTAGTTCCATGGACATTCCTCTTTGATATTTTTGAGCCAGTTGTTCTGACAGGGGCGTCCAAGATGTTTGTTGCTGCTCTGCAGCTTTTCCCACTCCAGCTGTTTTAATAGTGTTTGTCCCTGAGAAACTTTAGGAAGCTCCTTCACCTTCACCATCATCACTAACTGATATGTCAAATCTTCCCAACTGATAGCAACAACTTTTATAACAACAGCAGGTGCCGTTTGTATAAGAGCATTTTTTTATTTTTACACCATTAAGATGCAGAACTCAGTTTATCTGAAACTTTACACATATGGATATTTGCTCTTTTTTGTTATCTTTGTTGATGTTTATTAATACATACTCTTTTGTTCAACTATATAAATCTGTGATTTTGTTCTGATGTTGGTGTTTTTGTTTACTGAAAACGTGAACAGCACAAACAGTAAAGGGTCAAAACAGTCTGGATTATATTACAGATTACCGCACAAAACACCAGACCCTCTCAGTGTGTGTGTGTGTGTGTGTGTGTGTGTGTGTGTGTGTGTGTGTGTGTGTGCATGTGTGTGACACTCCTCCCCTCGGCCAGATGAATCATCAAACTATTTCTGTTCAGCCAAAGTGCTCATTATATGTCGCCTTGGAAACCTTGTACACTCTGTCTCTGTCTGTCACACACACTCACACTCACACACACATTCACACACACACACGCACACACTCTTACACACACCATACTCACATACACACTCACACAACCTCTCAAATACACACACACATACACACATACACACACACACACACTGAAACTCTCACACACTCTTACACATGCCACACACACACCCACTCTTACACACAATCATACACCACACTCACACACCATACTCGCCATTCACACACAGTTACACACCACACTTACACACACACAGACGCACACCAGCTTTTAGACAGTCAGACTGCTTGGATTTACCTAAAGGCGTGTTGCAGATACTGCTAATTGTTATTTGTGTGAGAGATGGTATCTACCTAAAATTAATTCAGTTTTTACATATCACTTTTCTCTTTCTTTCTTTCTCTCTCTCTCTCTCTCTCTCTCTCTCTCTCTCCATTTATCTCCCTCATGTCTTCAGTCTTCAGTGGGGGTGTGTGTGTGTGTGTGTGTGTGTGTGTGTGTGGTGTGAGTCTGATTTTAAGTGCAGTATCAATCTAAAATAAGTTGTTAATGCTTTGAATTCTGGTATAAATCTATGAGTGACGCTGTAAGGAGAAGTGAAGGTTCAATGAGAAAGAATAAATAAAAGTGTGTGTGTGTGTGTGTGTGTGTGTGTGTGATTGTGTGAGAGAGATATATAAACTGAGGTGTGGCAGATTGAATGGGGTTTTTACTGTAAAGGTCAACCTCACACCAGTACGACACACTAGTGGGAGGAGCCTGCCAACGTAGTAGCAGGTGGGAACTGCAGTTCATTAGTGGGTGGAGCCCAGAACACATTAGTGTGTGAAGCCCAGAACACATTAGTAAGTAGAGCCTGGAACACACTAGTGGGTGGAGCCTGGAATATATTAATGGGCGGAACCTGGAACACGTTAGTGGGTGGAGCCTACAACTCATCAGTATGTAGAACCTAGAATGCATTAGGGGCAAAACCTTAGACACATTAGTGGGTGGATTGACTGAGCTAATTCTGAATTGTTGTACATAAATCCTGATCATCCTGAACTCACTATGATGTGGAAGGGACACAAAGTACATACAAACACACACACACACACACACACACACACACACACAAACCCAATTATATCTAAAGTTCATGTCTAATAATAGAAACACATCATTACAGACTTCCACTGAACAGTGTATGGTTTTGTGTGTGTGTGTGTGTGTGTGTGTGTGTGTGTGTAGGGGAGGTGGGGGGTCACAACAGAGGTTGACCCTGGGTTACATCCCTTTTTTGCCTGTTAAATCCCGAGAAGCCTCTTGGGAGAGTGTGCGTGTTTGTAAAGGTCATCTGTCTGGGTCGCTGTGTCCCAGATAAACATTCTTCAGTGTGTGTGTGTGTATGTGTGTGTGTGTGTGTGTGTGTGTGTGTGTGTGTGTGTTTGGATTTTAGTCCTGCAGAAAATCTTTCTAAATAAAGCTGATGAAATAAATATGAAATACCGCTGGAGTTCCTGCAGGTTAAAGAAATGATTACTGCTTTAAGACGAAGAACATTTCATTAAGTCTGTGTATTAATCTACTCTCCAAATCCTGCATCACACTTTTAACAAATCTAAAACAATCTGTAAAATCTGTAAATCTGAATTTAAACTCAAATATGATTCTAAAATTAACAATTATGGATTTAAACTCAAGCATGATTCTAAAATAAACAGTTACTAATTTAAACGCCATTATGAATCTAAAATAAATGCCTACTGATTTAAATTCCATTATGAATCTAAAATAAATGCTTACTGATTTGAGCAAAATCAGATGTGTGTGTGTGTGTGTGTGTGTGTGTGTGTGCATGTGCAGCTTGTCTCTCTTCAGCACACTCAAGGGCGCGCCATGTCCATTCAGTCCTTCAATCTCTCTCTCTCTCTCTCTCTCTCTCTCTCTCTCTCTCTCTCTCTCCTTGAGTAGTACTGAGCATCAAACTGACTACTATACTAATCTAGACCTCTGATTAGTTTACTGTATATTCTGTATGCATGTTACTAATGGTAGTTCTTGATTGGTCTACAATTTGTTGTGTTCAGTAAATATAGCCACTTCCAACACACGCATTTCTGCTTTAAGCCACACCCACTTCCAACACTGCTTGATTAGGCCGCATCCACTGCCAACACCACACACGTATTTCTCCTTGGAGCTGCACTCACATCCAACATTGCACACTCATTTCTGCTTTAAGCCCCAACCACTACCATCCCCTCACACTCACTTCTTGTTCAAGCCAACCCCACTTCCATTTTTAGTTTTAAAGAATAGATGATTTTGAAGTGTCTTTATCACTAATGAAGAATGTCTCCCTTATCTTCTTCCTTTCTAATCTTTTCTTTCTCTCTGTACAGCTCTATCTTTCTTTTTTCAGTCTCTCTCTCTCTCCCCCCCCCCCCCCCTCTCTTCTGTAGCTCATTTAGAGATTGATTCTGCTCGCTCGGTTTTAAAGTGTAAATGGAGGGGAAAAAATGTCCGCTTCTCCCCCATCCTCAGCCTCAGGTAACACATCGAGTGAAGAGAGAGTGATTAACTTCACCTTTTTCTCTCTCTTTCTCCCTCTCTCTGTCTATCTCTCTCTTTCAATCTCTCTCTCTCTGTCTATCTCTCTGTCTCTCTCTCTGTCTATCTCTCTGTCTCTCTCTCTCATGTGTGCGGCTGTGCATGCTCTGCTCTGTGCAGACTGTAGTATCTGTAATGCAGCCCAGGGGACTGTGTGTGTGTGTGTGTGTGTGTATGTGTGTGTGTGTGTGTGTGTGTGTGTGCAGGAGCTCAGGGAGAGTGTGTGAGGTTAATGTGGGATTGACTCTGTTCTCCTCATGAGCAGAACTCGCCGCTGCCGCACTCAGTTACTGCAGAGGAAACACACTGGAGCTCAGTGTCTTCATCCACACTACAGGCCACCTCCGTCTATTCCGATTTGCAGCTCAGATCAGATCTTTTTGCCTTATTGGTTCACGTTCATGTGCAAGACCTCCTATACATCTGGTCACTTCATGCATCTTTAGTATCAGGATTATATGTGACGAGGCGTATAAACAAGCAGGTATGAACATACCTGAGACGCATTAAAACCATATTTAAATCCGATCACTCAAACCACTTCAGCAGGAGGTCTGAGACGCATTTATAGCAGCGTAAACACGTCCATCTCTCCAGTTTTGCTGGGCAAAAATGTAATTTTCTTAATAGAACATAAGAACAATTGATGATTGGATGTTGTATACAAGCAGATTTGCATATTACGCACTTCAATCAGATTTCAATCTGGCATTTAACCACTAAAGGTAAAGGCATGCAGTTAAACTCTGATCAGAATACAATCCAGATATCAGTCATATGAAGTGAGCAGGTGTAAACGGGGTCCAATAAATCCAGATGTGTTCTTCTCTGACTGTTCTCCTATTTAAAAAGAGCAGTGCTCACACAGCTCTAAAAAAATTAAATCTGTACACATCTAGGACAAAAAATCTGATTCCATGTTGGTGTAAACTCTGGTGTCTGAATCTCAGACCAAGCCTAAACCAAATCCTGAACCAAAAACTCCAATCTGCACTAAAACCTAAAGCTTGAACCAGAACCTCAAGCCAGATCCAGAACGTCATGTCTCAATCAGAGCTTCAAATCTGGACCAGACTCTCAAATCTATATTAGAACTTCAAATTTCCCCAACTTGAACCTCAACCAGAACCTATACCTGTACCAGAGCCTGAGACCTGAAACTCAAAAAGACCCATAAACCTCTACTGTAGTGGTTACTGACCATTCTCCTGAAGACCTGTTTCCAACCCTGTAGTTGGCCACGCCTGCCCGACTAGAACTTTAAGTTTAACCAGAACTTCAGGCAGAATCTGAGAGCTCAGCTAGAGTCTCAAATCTCAACCACAACCCAAAACCTCAGTGAGGCTCTCAGTCCTCAATCCAGATCTCAAATCTGTACCTGATTCTCAAATCTCAACCACGTAAATCATGATCCATCCTGAACCAAACCCAAAATCTGAATCTCCGTTAAACCAGAACATCCAAACTCCAAAGCCTCAAACCAAACCATTCTCCAGCCTCCTTCTGAGACAGAGAGAAGGAGACAACAAGATGGAGATATAGACTTGCCTGAAGCAATCGGAAATCTGCTCAGTCACACCACCCACTCCCTCTTTTCACACACCACAAACACACACACATACACACATACATATATCAGACACGCTCTATCAAAAGAAATAAAACAGAAGCTATCATCAGAGCCTTTCAGACATAATACAGAGAGAGAGAGAGAGACAGAGAGAGAGAGAGAGAGAGAGAGACAGAGACAGAGACAGACAGAGAGAGAGAGAGAGAGATAGAGAGAGAAAGAAAATGAGTTTATGAGTGCTGGAAGGGAATCCCCTTCTGTCATCTTTATGAATGAATGCAGAACTGTTATGTGTTTTGTGTAGGAGCGCATTAAGTGTACCAACTAACTCTCACTGTTCTAGAGGTACAGAGATCCTGAAACTGCACTTTCACTGACTTTTACCCACACGCCCTTCTCAACACACGACCTAACACACCCTGCCCAACACACACTACCCAACACACGATGCCCAACACACACTACCCAACACACACTAAACTAATACACCCTTCTCAACACCCGACCTAACATACCCTGCCCAACACACACTACCCAACACACCCTACCTAACACACACTACCCAACACACACTACCTAACACACACTACTCAACACACACTAAACTAATACACCCTTCTCAACACACGACCTAACATACCCTGCCCAACACACACTACCCAACACTCACTACCCAACACTTACCACTTAGCACTTACTTCACAACACACACTTCTCAACACTTTCCACCCAGCGCTTATTTCACAGCACACACTAACAACACACTACCCAACACTAGCACTTACTTTTGAACATACACTACCCAACACACGCTGCCCAACACACACTACCCAACACACACTACCCAACACTACACACACACACACACACACACACACAGAAGGGAGACAACACACACTAACCAACACAATCTATCCAACACTTACCACCCAGCACTTACTGCTTAACACATACTAACCAACACACCCTGCTCAACACACTATCCAACAAACACATCACACAACATTTATCACTCACTACATACTTCCCAACACACCTTGCTCAACACACACTACCCAACGTTACCCAACACTTACGGCTGGATGAGTTCAGTGTGGAAGAACTTGACTGGCCCACACAGAATCCTGACCTCAGCCCCATCCAGCACCTTTGGGATGAACTGGAACGGAGATTGTGAGCCAGGCCTTCTCGTCCAACATCAGTGCCTGATC